>QKWP01002848.1:0-46033 GCA_003550325.1 Gigaspora rosea | reverse complement strand
GCTTGACTTGGTTGCTAATAGTGTTGACTTGAATATTAACAATTCTCTTCTTGTTCGGGTGTGGCCGTGAGGATCAGCAGAAAGAGTTGTGTTGAATTTTTAAATAAGCTATTAACATCTCTCAAATGTTTAAATAAATAAGTAGTATAATATACTATTCTTTTTTACTATAGTGAGTTTATAGATTCAAAAATTTCTCACTATAAAATTTTAAGATATAACACTAAAGTTTAAAATTATAATAACTAAAGATTTGTTAAATAATTTTCTTATAAAAATTATCACCATAGGGAGTTTAGCTATCTAAAATTTATGATATTATATAGATACATAATAAGGGCTATATTGCCCAAACTAGAAATGGATAAACCAATAAACTTTATTATCTAAAATTTTTTATGATTCAAAAACAACTAAATTGTTCTTGATTTCAACTAACTAACAATTAAATATTTATGAGCTTAATTATTTTAAACTGCTATATTAATAAAAATGATTTTTTATTATTTAATATATTACATAAAAGAACATATTTTCAAGCTTAATGTTCTCAAAAAAAATTTAATAGAGAACATCTTAAATTTTGTAAATGTTTTCAGATTGAAAGTGATGTTCTTATGAGAACATGAGAACATAAGATTTCCAACACTGGTTTGTATAGTACTGGACAGCAAAAACTATCCATTTTTTTTGGCATTGTTTAAAGTTTAATAACTTGACGACAAGTAATTATTTTAAAAATCCTTTTTACAAATTTATTATTTGTAATCTAAACTACAAATTTGTAAGACAGTTTTTGATATCTTGCTTTTTAAAAAAGTTATAAGGGTTTAAAGTTCAGTAACTTTTATAGTAAAGTAAAAATTTGGCACAGCAATTGACCAATCAAATTGATGCCTGATCACGTGTATACGATTTGATTGGTTAATATTTATTATTATAAATTACTAAATACAGTACAATATACAGACAAATTATAATGCCAATCAGAACTTGTGCCATGTATATATTAACTAATCACAGTTTGTATTATAGTTAGATCTCTCTAAATGCAACTTCTTTTAATGCATAACACATGCAAGGTTTTTTATTAGCCCTTTACCATGCATTTAGAGAGGTCTGACTATATATACCTTAAATTTGGTACACTCTAAAAAAATAAATAGTTTTTGCTGTTCAGTACTGTACAAATGATATTACAAAAATCTAAAAGCAGCAATACTTTAATTTTATTGAAGTCAATGATTTAAGAAATTGTAACTTGATTATGCAAATTATACCAAGTAAGAAGTTTAAGAGTAGATTATAAATACTAATTACAAATTACATAGTTGTTGTGGCTAATTTGTGTATAGTTATACAATAATTATCTGATCAGAAACTGTTATATTTTAGACTAGTACCATATTTGTGCGTAATAACGCACAGGGATTAAATTCGAATTTCAGCCTAAATTAAGCTTAATTCAGGCCAAGGCTCGAAATAACACCCTGGCCCACTATTACGTGCAAATATAGTATCAACAATTCCATGATTTTAAAATTCATTTTTATTGGCTAAAAAAAATTAATAATTTCAATATTGTTCTATAACATGTTTTATATTGTTTTAGCATATGTTTTAGAATTTTATTAATTTCTAGAACTATAAAGTTTCATCCACAAGTTATATAGTTTTATTCACAAACTTTGTGGCATCAAAATTTAGAATTATTTTTTTAAAAACTTAATTATAATTTTTGCAATAAAATTTAAAGGTTTTAACATTTGTATATATTTTGTTTTGATTGAATTTTGATAAAATAAAAAAATATTTGCCTTTATTGCTTTTTTGTACTCTATTAATTTTATATAGCATAGAGGATCTACTATTTGCATGTATATAGTTTTAGTAATACAGCTTACCCTTAAAAACTAGTTTAAATAATGTAATGCACAATCAAATATTAATATATTAAAATCAAATATTTCTTAAATTAACCATTTTAATAGCAAATAATTACACTTTTATTTTTATAATTCAGCAATTATGCCAATATTTTCATTAGATGCTATTAACTGCTTAATTATAGCTTTTATCCTATACTACAAATATTGACTAACCCGGTTACTTCAGGAGTACCTATGTTTGATCTGCTATAGTATAATTTATCTCATTACTAACAAATTTGTATGACCTAGCTAATAAATCACCAAAAGGAATCTACACCCAGTGCATCATGATTGCCTTCTTTTTAAACCTTCTTCTTCTAGCTTCTTGAGTAGAAGGATTCTACTAATGAAATATAAACACAATATAGAAAATATAAAAAGAAAAATAAAATAGTAGAGTAACTTCTATATCTAAATGAAAAACCAAAAAGTATATAAAAAAAACATAAAAAAAAAAAGAAAAGGGCAAAAAGAAAAAATATAATAGCACTATTATCGCCTGTACTAGATTGTAAAAATTATATAACTACATAAAGAAACCCTCTATCATAGTACTATATGTATATTTAAAAAAGAAAAGTAAATGTCTAATAGAATATTCTAGAAAGAATTTTTTTTATATAAATTCTTCTGATCTCTAACACATTAGTCATTGTTTATTTTGTAAACAGTACTAGAATGCACTTGTGACGTCGATTCCAAATAGGTAGGAGTAATATTAATTAGGAAGGAGTAAATACTGCTGATTTTTTGAAGGAGTAAGCTGGATTTTCCACTTTTTGGAAAAATTTCAAAAGTCCAAAGAAAAATGTAATGACACTTATAACAAATCTTAAAGAAAGTGTATACAAGATAAAGCTCATTTTTTTGTTATTCCCTACAGTTTTGCTACAGGTTACTTTGTCAATAGAGCTACTCTTTGCTAGAAATGTGCCTTATACATTATGCATGCTGCATTATGCAATGCATAATGTTGCATAATATAATGCAAGACTTGTAAAATTTAAAAATGCACATAGAAATTATTATATTATTTTGATTCAATTAAAATTTTGTAATTTGCTTTTATTCTAACAATATTTTTTTAAAGAATTTAACTAATTTTAACACCTGGTTAAAGTTATAACTTTTAACCACCCTTTATTTTTATAGAAGTATTTTATATAAAAAATTATTCTTTAAAGATTAGGGTTAGGGTAAGGGTATAGGTATATTAAGTTAGAGGATAGATTAATTATTTATATACAAAATAGATGCCAAAAACTTTCATTTAATAGCCCAAAGCTAGTTTTTGTAATAAAATTTTGTGATATTGATAATTTTTTGATATTTTCTAAATTTTCTTAAAATTTTCTTTATTTTGTTACACAAGATCCTGCGACCTGATTGGTAAATTATAGGGTAGTTACATCACCAGGGGGGCAAGTTAGCAACACTCTTTTTTAAATTAGAACTTATAAATTATACTTATTCTTTTTCAATTTGCTACAATAGATTTAGCAACCAAATTTCTTGACACAATTTCTACTACTATATATTGTAGTCTCCTGATTTAAAAATTAAAAAAGTAATTATATTATATAAAGATGCAGAATTGCATAATGCATTATGCTGCATAATGTCGCATTATGCAATGCAAAGACAAAAAAACCTGCATTCACATATCTCTAATTTCTACACTGATAGACCAATTAAAAAGCAAGATCAGGTATAACGTGAAATCGAGACAAAATATAGACTTTCTAAAAAATCACCTGTAACCCAAAACTTTGACTATGAAACCATTCTTTGTGCTCTAACAAAAAAAATTCCTTGCACAATTTTACTATAAACCTTCTCCTATTACATTCACACTACCTTCATTTTATCCTAACTCTAAATAATGAGAAAATCAGGTTATTTTAGGTTGTTTTGATTTATGTTATAACGGTACATGATCTTATAGATGGTGATATATCGCATAGACAAAAAATTATAAAATCCTTTTTTATTTATTATTTTTAATTTTTTTCATACTTTACAAGAATACTAGCCCTTTGCAAGAAAACCAACAACTTTTTGGCACTTTGAAAGAACACCAATTTGTATGCCAACTCAAACTTTTGATACTTTGCAAGAACATACAACTAATTTCCTTGGCAATTTTTAAATTTTTAAGAATGCTTCTTTAGAGAAATGATTTAGTTAGATGCAAGTTTTGCAAGTTTTTTTAAGTTTTTGCAAGTTTTTACAAGTTTTCGCAAGGTTTTACTTTATTTGTTTTTTTATTTCATGTTTTTTGTTTTTGTTTATTTGTTTTATTTTTAAAATTTTTTTATTAATTTATTTTATTCTAATACTTTGCAACAACAGAACCCTTACTTCTTAGTACTTTGCAAGAAAAACAATCTAGATTTTTTCAATACTTTGTGACTTTTTTGGCATTTTGCAAAAATATTTACCTAGCTTTCACAATTTCTAAATTTGCAAGAACACGAATCTTACTTCAGAGAAATAGAAATTTGGGGCTTTATTTATTTTTTTTATTCAGTTTGCTTACATTTTTTGTTTTTTGTTTGTTTTTTTATACTTATTTTTTTAATTTTTATTTTATTTATTTATTTCTAACTTCTTTAGCACTTTGCGACTTTTTTAGCACCTTACAAAAACACTAACTTTAACTTCTTTAGCACTTTGCAAAAATATACTAGATTTCTCCAGCAATTTACAAGAACACTAACACTTCTGAAAAATAGATTTTTTTTATTTTTTTTAATTTTCTACTATTTTTAGAAAGTATTTAGAAAAAAAAGCAAAATAAAGGTTATAGCCAAAACAAAAAAATAGCCAAAGTAAAGATAATAGTTAAAACAAAGAAGCAAAAATAAAAAATTATAGCTAACTGTGGGATAAGCGAAAATAAGTATGTAGGGCTAGTTTTTTGTATATATAGTTAGAGATACATCGTTCCTAAAAAAGACTGGTCCAGGACCGGTCCCAGACTGGGACCGAAAAGGACCATAGGACTATTAAAGGACTGGTCCAGGGACTGGTCCTTGTAAACATAACTGTGATATTTGTATCACCAAATCAAATTTCTTGATCAGGTGTAATGTAGATCATATGATGTTTGTTTATATCTAACAGTAAAAATTACATCATTTTTGGTGAATAAAGTCTTATGCATTAGATTGACGTAATTATTAAAGGACCATTAGGGAGCTGACACTTATTACATAATATTTTAGGGGGTGGGGGTTGGCCCTGGATTATAACAATATCTTACATTATACAAAGATATATAGCAAATTATAAATTGGCCAATTATATTGGATCTTATGTGGGGGGAGGGGGGTAGCCCTCATAGTAAATGAATATTACGTAATAAATGTCAGTGCCCTTATGGGACTGAAGAACCAGACCGGGACCGTAAACACTATGATAACGGTCCTCTTAGGAACCAGACCGGACCGGACCGGACTAATGCAACCCTATATATAGTACAAGGTACTTAAAGACTACATTCATGAGATTTGTCCTATTTTCACAATTTTTATATTGAAATTTAATATTTTTTGATTTCTTTGTATTCTGATTGGTCAAAAATTAATTAATAAAAAATATTTTAAAAATAATTTTAAAATTAGCCAATAACTAGAAGCCAAAATATGTGACTTGTCCTATTTTTGGTTAAATTTTTTATATTATATAAAATTACTATATTTTTAAAGCTATATATTTTGAAAAGTTATTATAACTTTTTTTAAAAAAATAAGGCTGTTAAGTTGTAATAAATCGATTAGCTATAAAATAGCAGCTTCCTTTTTAAAATATATTTTTTTTTATTAAATTATAAGTTATTAGATTTTAAAGTTTTATAGTCTTTAAGTGTCATGCACTATAGTAATAGAATTAAATGTAACAAAGTACAATAGTAGTTTAAAATATTTGTAATAATATAGAAATAATACTATATAATAATATAATACATAATAAAATATAATATGCAATAAAAAATATGTAATATTGATTAAAAATATTTAAAAATGTAAAATTTGATATAAATACAAAAATTTTAAAAAATTTTAAAAATACGTATAATAGCAAAATATTGTGAAAAACTGCAGATATATGCAATAATATGCAAAGTAACCACAAAATAAAATAATTAGATAAAGGTTTGCACTGTTTTATTTGGCCTATTTCGCAATATTTTGCAATATATTTCACAATATTTTGCAATATATTTTGAAATATTTTGAAAGAAATACATACTGAAATCTTTTGAAAGATTGTGATTCTTTTGAAAGAATTTATATCGATCATAATTCTTTCAAAAGATTTTGGTATGCAATTTCTTTTAAAAGATTTTATATATTTATTTTGCTGATCTAAAAAAAAGTTTAGAAAGAAATTTTTTTTAAATTATCCTTCAAATTACTATATATGTTATTTATTGTTTATTTTGCAAAACTTAAAATTTACTCATGAATTAATTTCAATATAGTAGTCATATTCCTGAATTGGATAAGTAAATATTGGCAATTTTTTGAAGAGATAAACCAAAATGCCCACTTGGTCAAAATTTTGAAAGAGCCAAAGGAGTGTTAAAGAAAAGTACCAAAATTAATAAAAGTTTGAAGAAGTTATACTATATAGAATAAAATACCTAATCAAGTGATTATTTTGTTTTTATATCTATAAACCTTGGCAAAGCTCTAGGTTGTTATATCTACTATTTTTTTTGCTTAGTAGTAATAAGGTTTTCTGCTAGGAGACCTCTTTCAAATCTTTTTTAACTCTATTTTAGCTATAACCAAGTATATGATAATTAGCTTTAAGTTCTAACTACTTCTAGTAAAGTTTTGTTGTATATTAAATATATTAACTATATAGTTCTTGTAGATCAAAGGTCTTGAAAATTTTGGTATAAGGGATTATCAAAAAGAGTTTGTAAGATTTATTGTTAAGATTGTATATACAAAAATTATACTTTTATTATAATATTTTATTATTAATAGTTTACAAATACTTTTAAAAAAATATATTCAAACATATATATTAGGCGATACAAAGTTAATTTCTTGGTTTTTATAACATAAAATAAATTTTTTGACCTGGCTACCCTGATTTTTTTTTAAAAAAAATTTTTTTTAATTTCGATAGTAAATTAATAATATAGCAAGCTTACAAATAGTATTCAAACCCGTCATAAAAATTCTAACTCGGGTCACCTGCGGGTGGGTCACCCGGATGACCCATGTGAACACTAGATAGTAGAAAAAATCATACCACAGATCACCTGCAGGTGGTAACATGGGTCACCCGCGGGTGGTAACACAGGTCACTCGTGGGTGGTAACACAGGTCACCTGGGTGATAAAAAAATTTTATAGTCTACTATAAAATTTTTTTATTACCTGGGTGACCTGTGTTATCACCCACGGCTGACCCATATGGGATTCTTTCTACTACACTACCTAGTGTTCACCTGTATGACCTGGGTGATCCAAGTTAGAATTTTCATAACAGGACAGAACACTACTATATATATAAGATAATGGGCCCTATTCCTAGAAACTTTTTTTGTTATATCTAAAATTTTTTTAAATGTTAATATATTTTTATAAAATTTTATATATAAAATTTATAATCTATTTATTATTTAATAATATATAAATTGTATTACATTTATATATAAAAAAATTTTTTCTAATGAGCTTAAAACTTCGTAAAATTGGGTTAAAATTTGATCATTGGCACCTATTTCTAAAAATCTAATATAACTATTCTAAAAAAATTAAAAAAAATTTAGAAAGTAAAAATTTTTTTTATATTATTAATTTTTATGTTGTGTTTTTTCTTTTTTTGTTTTTTTTTTTTGCTGCTCTCTGTTATTTTTTGCTCTTATTTCTTAAGTTTTTGTTGTTTATTTACTTTATCTTTATTTTATATAAGCTGATTTACAAAATTGGATAATAAGTTTTGATCTACTGATCCATTTTAGATAGTTTCACTACCAAAATATTTGTCTCAATGAGACGATTCTAACAAGCTCAAAATCGTTAAAATCTGATCACAGGATCCCAATATCATCATGATTTTGTAATATTTTATTAGTAAATTTTGAATATATAAAGTTTACTAATAAAATAATACAAAATCATAATTATCTTGGGATCCTGTGATTTGAGTTTAGTGATTTTGAGCTTGTTAGAATCGACTCATTGAGACGAGCATTTTGGTAGCAAAATCATCTTAACAGATCAGTAGATCAAAACTTATTATCAATTTGTAAATTAGCAAATTTGTCTTTTAAAATTGCTTCAAAGGTTACTATAGTGGTAAATATGGTTCTATAGTTATACAAATGGTTATTTTTATGCAACATGATATATTCTAACTTATACATTTGTATTCACATGACTTGTTTGAAAAAATTTGTATTTTATAGTCTGTTGTGACAAAAAATAAAAGATTTCTAACAATAGCGGTATTTCTAGGAATAGGGCCCATTACCTTAGTTTATAACCAACTCATATGGGTCACTATGTAGGTAACCCATGTGGGAAAAGTGTGTTGACCCACAGGTGACCCGTGGGTTAACCCACGGGTGACCTGCGGGTGCCCAGCAGGTTGACTACTCGGGTGGGCCATAATTCAACCCGGGTCACCCGCCCACCTGCGGGTGACCCAGGTGATATCTACTTGGGTCCAAACACTATTCACAATACAAAAAATAAATTCAGAACGAATTTTGTACTAAATTTAATTATTAAAACAGCTAAAAAAATAAATGTCATTACTGTAAATAACTATATAGCAGAATCAGTTTTGCATATGGTGGATTTATTTCCGATCGACAAAAAATGTGATTATTGTAAAATTAACGTTGATTGGTTGATTTATTAAATACAATAGTAAATATTTAGGCTTTGTAAAAATAGAGCTAAAACTTTTTTTCTAAAAATATGACAGTTGGAAATTTCACATTTATATTCGCCAAGACCTTAGTTTCAGGGATCCCGCAATGGTTTTTTGGGATCCCGCAAGAATAAAAACTTATTAGTGACAATGTCAAAGAAATCACAACATAGAAATACAGGACCCTGTGTAGTATGTGGCAGAGAAAAGTTTCGTAAACTAATACCAAAACTCTTACTTAAAGCTATGCAAACTCTGCTGCTCAGAATTTAAACGCTGAACTTGGTTTGTACTATCAACTTTGTTATTAACATTATACTGAGTTGGTTTTATTTGATAGAAACTTAAGCACGAATAAAAAAAAGAATATAGACAACGTAAAAACACGGGGCCATGTGCAGTATGTGGCAAAGATCTTTACAAACAAGAATAGTTATTTCAGAATACAAGAATAGTTTCGGTATTGTGGTATAAATTTCCATGTTTATATTCATTCACTAAGACCTTACAAAATTGATAATTTTTTTTACTTCGTATTAATATTCACTAATCTCAAAACTAAAATATTAGTTTACTAGATATAATCAACAAAAAAAAATACTAGACGTTTTAGGTAATCTTTAATTATTTTATTTAACAGTATTTTATATCTTGTGTGTTATAATTTTATAGTAGTTGTGTAGATGTGATTTAGATCAAATATATATAAGTGATATTGTTTAATTTAATATAAGCTAAAAGTTGAAATGCGTCTCTAGTAGATGGTGATGACAGTAATATAGAGTCGAATTACTATTTAAAAATATATAATTAAATAAAGCTTCACTGATAATAAGTAATTTAATAACTGATAATAAATCGTTTGAAATTGTTATTGATTTTAATCATATTTTTTGATTAACAAATGTCACGTTATTAATTTGATTGGTTAATGGTCATGTTTTGATCATCATATGTGATAAAACTGAATTTGTGACAATATTGAGTGGAAACAAATCCGCCTATATGGTTACATTCCACTAATTTTAAAGGGGAGCAGGTCAAAATCCTGACAAACAGAATCCGACAGGTCATAATCTCGACAAAAAAATCCCGATAATAAAAATCCTGAAAATCCTGACAACAAAAAAATCATTAAATTTATTTAAGTTAGGTTAGGGTTATGTAAGTGCCTAGGATAGGGTTAGGGTGAGCGCCTGGGCTAGGGTTTGGTTTAGTTGATTTATAGTAAAGTTGCTCAAGGAAAGCTTTTTTTGATTGTCAGGATTTTTGATTGTCAGGATTTTTTTGTCGGAAGTATGACCTGTCAGGATTTTGTTTGTCACGATTTTGACCCAAACCCATTTTAAAGCCTATCGTTATAGTAGACCCAGGATCTAGTCATGGCTAAGAGTTTGTATCATAAAAACTTACCAGAAAAACTTGACATATATTGGTTTCTGATTAAATTGATATCATACAGTAAAAAAGTGAAATTCACATGCATTTAGTATTAGCACTTTATTAAATTTAATTATTCATTCATCACAATTATGATACTTTATACAATCAATCTTAATTTGAACTATTGTTTGTTAACATACCCCTTTATCAACAAAGACTACGTACATTGTGAGCGGGGTGACTAAAGCTAATACTTCTGGGTTGATTAAAACTACCAAATACCTACAAATTCACCAAATTGATAAAATCTTCAAGACACAAAACCCTAAGGTGGCAGGCAAAGAAAGAGACATGTAATTGAAGTGGTCTGAGTATTAAGGTTTGAAGTCTTGCTATGGCAGAATAAGATAAGTATACGCTTTTGTTAGTCTCTTAGTGTTCTTCGATACTTCACTTTTATAGTACTAATGTACTACTATTTATATTTTGCTTATTAGCTTTGAGGGAGTTGGTATCGATCGTAAGACTTTTAATGATTGCTCTGTAATCACAATCGAAATTAATTGCATAAGTATTAATTTAACAATGGGGTCAATCAATTATTCGATCAATAAGAATTTTTATATAAAAGAGGTATGAATTAGTAATCGATACTTTCTTTCTTTTTATTCTTACGATAATGAAATTATGAATCACAGGAACAAGAGAACTTTGATGATTTTCAACATACAAGATTACAAGCAAAGAAGTAATTAAGTACTAACTTATACTCAAACAACTTTTTAAAGTTTTAAACTCGACTGAGTTACTTTATTCAAGTGAGCTTAAAGCTCTTTATATGCTTTTTTGTTACAAGCTAAGGAAACGAAATACCTTTTGAACTCCAGGATTTGTTGGATTAATTATTATATTATCAGAAATTAGAGATGAAACATTAGAGATGTATATAAAACAAAACTATATGTAATCGAATGGATTCTATTTAATAAATTAGACAATATTCAAAATATTGGTGATTGTTTTTTTTGCAATATGATTAGATGGATGATTTAGCATCCCTATAAGAAAAGTGGTTCAGGGTATGGTACGAGAAACCAGTATATATAACTCTAATATATATATAGTTAATAAATAAACAAGCTTGTGTAAAGTGCTAAAATTGAATACGAAGCATGAATAAATATATATATATATTATTTGAACTTGTATATTATTGTTGTCTCTTAAGCAGCTCTCATCTGAAGTATATAAGGCCCGCAAAGTTAATTTTCATTTTGCATGATCTGGTGTTTAATAATTTTGGTCGGCAGGTCAGATTTTTTTTTAAAAAAAAAAACTTTGCATAAGCTAAATTAATTTATGTTCACATCTAAGGTCATACAAAGTTAATTCTTCAGTTTGCATAACATGGAATCTTTTTTTTTATCGAACCTATTGGGTAATTCCAAAAAATTAAGATTATCATTGGGTGAAATCAGAAAAAAATTAAATGGCAAAAATGAAATAATTGTCACAATAGGAATTTAAAAAAAAACTAGAATTTTGTATTTTTAGACCCGGCCGGGTTATGAAAACCAAGAAATTAATTTGCATGGCTTTAATGCAAATAAAAAAATTTATAATTAAAACCCAACTATATTTTTTAAAAGTTTTACTAAAAAAACGCACCTATAGTATTTTATACCATGTTATACAAAACTATTAGAATAGCCAATCAAAATTTAAGATCTGGTATAACAAAAAATTTCATTTTCTTGTTTATTTTTTTAAAAAAACATTCATATCTCTAAATTTTACTTATGAACCCATCTTTGGAGCTCTTGTAAAAATTTATTTTTTTGTTTTTGTTACATAAATTTGTAAAACTAATTTATCTATGATGGTAAAATACCATAAGTGCGTTTTATAATAATTGTTTATTAAGTAAACTCTTTTTGCCAATTTCTTATGCCAACTTTTTTTACAAATACTGATTTATAAAAACTATATAATTAATATATTTATATCTAATATAACTTTATTTTAGAGCAACTAGGAACTAGAGTTCCAAATTAAATATTGAAATAATTAAAATAAAATTAAAAAAAATTTTTTTTTTGGGTTTGACTTTTTGATAAAAGACTCTGGTATGTAGTAAAGCTAAAAATACTAAAGTTTTTGTCAAAAGTGGTAAAAATATTAGTAAAAGTTTACTTTTGGTTGAATATATTATTTTGTATAGCATATACTCATACAGTTCTTTGCAAGTTGGTACTTTCAATACTTCTTTTTGAACTTCTTAAAAATTTGCCTAAAAGTAAAAAATCTAGCTTATTCTCTTAAAATGGTTAGCAGTACAGTTAACTCTTTCTAATCCGAACTGCCAGGACTGCTTTTTTTTACTATATAAAAATTTAGAAAAGTTCAGTTTTTAAAAAGTTATATATAGCTTATCCGAACTTTATAATAAAATTTACAAATGTTCTAGGAGATTTTGTTTAGTTTAGAGAGAATTTAATAGTGTTCAGTTTAGAAAGGTTCAGATTAAAGAGAGGCGACTGTATTTACTTTTTCTAAATTGAAATTATACTACCTATTTAAGAAAATGCAGAAAATTACAGAATTTTTTAGAGAGGTGAGGTTCCCAAATATCATGTTCTATATATATATATATAAATAGCCAATAATATTAAATTATTTATTTTATTATAATGAAAGTTATAATATTTGGATTTGAATTTCTCAATAACTATTTATCCAAATGAGCTAAAATTTTTATGTAGATAAATATAATACTGTTCTATATCATATGAAAATTTAAGCCTAATCAAATCAGTAGTTCTTGTAAAATAAATTATTTTTAGATATAATCAATTTTTGGCTATTCGCAGATAGTTGCTATATAGTAAAACCTAAATTTTACTATATCAATTAATAATTATCGATTAAGTAAACTTGTTTGGAATACCAAAATACACATACTCCAGAGATTACTAATACCAGTCTATTACCTTTTGTATTTAAATTTTTTTAAAATTGAAGAAGTTTTTATTATTTAACTTTTAATTTTTATGTTTGTTAAATGTTTTTTTTTAAAAAATTTAATTTTTTGTTGAACATAAAAATCAAAAAGTCAAATAATAAAAAGTTCTCCAATACTAATAAAAATTTTAAATAAATGTATTTTGATCTTCCAAACAAGTTTGTTTAAACAACTTTAATCATTTCATATAGTAAAATTTAGACTTTACTATAAAGCGACTTTTATCAATCATAGGGTTAAAGATGTTTAAGTTTTTTTAAATATTATAAAATTTAAATTTGATTGGTCAATAGTTCTATCACTAGGGGGAAGTGAGTATGATCTATATAAACCCTAATTATATAATTTTTGTACTTCTCTTAATTAGAGTTGATATTACAAGTAACAATTTTGCTACAATGTAAATAATAAATAATATGTTAGAGTTTTTTTGGATTAATTATAGAAATTTTTTTAATATTATATAATTAGACATAGCTTGTTAGTGCATGTTTCTTTGCTTTATATATTATATATAATAGTTTGGTAGAGTTTTTATATAGTATTATATAATTTTATCACTATATATCTTGTTTTGTATTTGTTATAAATTAGTTATTTTTTTGTTTTTTTGTTTTTTTTGCTTTTTTTTATTATATTTGGTATATTATTTAGGTTTTGTAGCTTTTTCTTTTTTATATTCCCTTTTTAAATTTCTTGTTTAAATTTGGTTTTTGTATTGTGTATTTTGATTAAAATTATTCTACTATTAAAGCTAGATAAAAAAAATTTAAAGAAATTAGCAATTTTAACAAGACTAACAGCTGCAATTTAATGATTATAAAAATGACTTGCAGAGAGTTGCAGGTCCTGTAAGAAGAAAATTGTTGTTGCAGTAGATTGTACTTAGTGAACTTTAGGTAGTACAGATAAGCTTTTATTATAAAAAAATATTTTAGTTAGCAGCTACTATAAGACTATAATTTATATATTTAGTATGCATTCTTTTTAGTTAATAAAAGCAGAATTGCCAAAAAAACAACTTTATAAATTGTATATATTCATTATTTTATTTATAGAGTAAATCTATTTGTCGATAGCAGTAACAGTCACTGGAGTGTGATTGACCAATTAGATCAAAGGATCATGTATAATATGAAAAATGCAAAAACTTAATTTTTTAAAAAATCACTTTTAACTTAAAATTTTGTCTATGAAACTACTTTTTTTATACAAAAAAAATTCCTTGCAAAATTTTACTATACTGTATACAAAACTATACCTGAACCCTATCTATGGCTTTAACTCTGACCCTAACAATAGTAAGCTTCAACGCTTTGTTTTTGTTTTGATCAAACATTACACAATCTAATTGGTCGATCATGCTCCGGTGACTGCCACCTCCAGCGACAAACACATTTTTTCTTATTTATAAAAACTATTAATAATATATATACCTATTTAATAAACTATATATACAAAATAATATTATTATAATGCATTTGTAAAATTAAAAAAATTAAGCAAATATAGTAAGAAAATAGGTTGTATAGTTGAAAAATAGATTAGATATTATATTGCTATATATTTGAAATTAATTAATAGGTATCCATAAGCTGTACTAAATTTAGTACAAAAAGCTTAATTTAGTATAGTTAAAAAACTGAAATTTAAAAAAATTTTATTATTAACCTTATATCAAATTTTTATAATAGATAAATATTTATCTATTTAATCTACTTGTAAAATTATAAATTTTAATACAAATTTTTACCTATAATAAAATTTAAGAATTTTAATATAAAATTTTTTTTTGATAGTCTTAATGGTGTTATTTTCTTAGTAAGTTATAACAACCAATATTGTCACGGGACAGCTCTGGACAATTTGTGGACAATTGTGGACAATTGTGAACAAAAAAATAAATCTAAATTACTTAAAATTTTATTAAGACAACCTATTTTTCTTTTCAGAAAAATATTCAGAACTATAAAAAATATATAATCATATCTTTCTTAAACTAATTTATTAAATTTTAAAGTCAAAATATTCTTTGGACAGTTGTGGACACTGTGGATATTTGGACATGGACATGGGCAAAAAAAGTCTTGGACATAGTAGACCTGACAACACTGATAACAACTATAGTTATTATTTTTATTTTTACTAATATAATCTAACTTCTCCTAGCTTGCTTTTATACTGACCAGAATTGACCTGTTTTACAATAGTCAGAAATCTGCACAGCCATTTTCAAACTGCTACTATAAGTTCATATAATATCTTATAATATCCAGACATTTAGGTCTCATATTACATCTCATAACTTCAGTTATTCCAAATCGGGTTCTGGCATAGCCCTTGTTGCTATAAACTTTGATTGTAGATCACTATCCTTTCTAGGGGTCATCTAAGGCCATGTTCATCACATGATATAGAGCCAATAAGATTGTTTATTTTGATCGACATGGATCAGTCCAAAGAGACAAAAACAGCGAAAAAAAGTGAAAGTTGCAAAAATACAAGAAACAACAGTCTAAGTCTATCTTGGTGCATTAAAAAAATGTCGGAAGGACAATTTTACTATAAAACATGCTCTAATTCTAACTTCAAATTAACTTTTACCCTAACTTTAATTAAAAAATCAAAAGCATGTAACTGAACATGACTTTAGACATCCCTCATTCTAGAAATTAAGTCTGTCTATAGTAAACTCAGGTTCCTAAATTCTATGGTATTTTAGATCTCTAATTAGCCTAGCACAGCTAAATATATCTACAAATCACTGCCACTTGAATTTAAACTAGCAACTTGTAATTTGAGACCTCAAAGCATAATTGCTATGCTATCAACTCTAAGATCAATATAAAATTTAATAAAACTATTTTAATATAAAATATATACAGTATACCCTGTCAAAACTGATAACCTTCCATAACTAATAAAAATTGATCCACCATATTGGTTCTATAATTCAAATCTGATAACCTGTCATTTCTGATAACCGATATTCAAAATATCAGATTTCTATAAGAGTTCTATGATATCAGATTTGTAAAGTAAAATTAATTGATTTAATTGGCTCGAATCTAATTTTGTATAAGGGCGCTGACATTTATTACCTAATATCCATTTACTATAGGGGCTTATTCCCCCACCCCCAGGTAATGTCTATAAATAGAATTTTTGCCAATCAAATTTAACTAAGGTAAGATTTTTTTGACCCCCACCCCCTAAAATATTACCTAATAAATGTCAGCACCCTAACTGAATATGTATGAATAAATGTAATTTGGCCAATTATATTTAGATAGAATCATGTGACTATTAGGCTATTAGTATTTTTAAATCTGATAACCTCTCAAAGCTAATACAAAACCTTTCCGCCATGCATACCAGTTTTGGCAGGGTGTACTGTAATAAAATTTATTTTTTTATAAAATATTTTAATATTTTATAATAATTTATAATAAAATTAAACTTTAAACTAAAAATTTTTATTAAAAAATTTAATTAATTTTTAAGTTTTAAATTAATTTATAAAATTTAATTAATTTTTAAGTTTTAAATTAATTTATAATTATAAAAATATTTTATTAAAATAATAGCTTTAAATTTTAATTAAAGTTTGTAAAGCTAGATTTTCTGATTTTAATGATAATAAAATTATTAGATTTGACCCAAAACTTACTAAAGTTCAAATATTTTTACACTTAGTTTATATATATACATATATATATATTTATAAAAATATATAATTATAAAGAGTAAATCTATTTGTCACCGGCAGTGATAGTCACTGGAGTGTGATTAACCAATTAGATCAAAAGATCATATGTAATATGAAAAATGCAAAAACTTTGATTTTTTTAAAAAATCGCTTCTAACTTAAAATTTTGTCTATGAACCTACTTTTTTTTATACAAAAAAAAATTTCTTGCAAAATTTTACTACATACTAAGTTATACCAGAACTCTAACTATGGCTCTAATCCTGATTCTAATGATAGTAAGTTTTAATGCTTTGTTTTTGTTTTGATTATAACATTATACAATCTAATTGGTTGATTATGCTCTGGTGACTGCACCTGTGGAACAAACATATTTTTTCAATTATAAAAACTAAATCAATTATTTTATAAAATTTTTAGTAAAATTTAATAAATTTATTTTTACTATAATTAAATCTTTTAAATTAAGTTACTATAAATTTACTATTAGGGCACTAACATTTAGAGCGCTGACATTTATTACCTAACATCCATTTACTATAGGGGCTTATCCCTACCTCCAGGTAAGATCTATAAATAGAATTTTAGCAAATCAAATTTAACTAAGGTAAGATTTTTCTTAACCCCCACTCCCTAAAATATTAATATTATTTAATAAATGTTAGCACCCTTATTACCTAATATCTATTTACTATAGAGGCTTAAACCACCCCAGATATTTTCATTAAATTTAATTGGCTAAAATTTTTATGCGGTAAAATTTGGCTTAACTCTTTAATTCTCTAAACTATTACCTAATAAATGTTAGTGCTCTTAGTTTATTATTAATTTACTATAAATTTTATATGTAAATTTAACTATTTTTGAATTTGTACTACCTTATATCAACTCTATTAATTTTATTTTAATTTTTTTCATTAATAATCCTGCCTTTATTAATTATTGAATGTAGTATATACCTATAGATTTCTGCCTATAATCTTCTAATATATATAATAAAGATCTATCCAGTTACTAAAGTACCTATTCATGATTATTGCAACAACTATTTAACTTACTTGAAGGCTGCCAACTTTCTGGAAGCACCATTTCTAGTTCTCCAATTGGTAAGTTGTTAACCTATCAGTTTGCTAACTTTTTCTTAATCTTTTCTACTTAGCCTCTAGGATAAAGAGTATTTAAATCTAGGTTTAGGCTGCAGATAAGTATTTAGATTTACTTAGATATATGTCTAAGTTTTTATTCTTAGCATTAGATTTAAAAAAATGAAATTTCTTTCAGTATTGTAAAAAGTTTCTATTAAATTAATAAAGATAAAAGCAAGGTCTCACCTTTAACATTTAAAATAAAAAAAAAAGGGTTTTAAATCTATATAACAAAGAACAACAAGTATTATACAAAAAGAAAAAAAGGGTATATAAAAAGGGTGAGAATTCCTACAATACCTAAATGAAGACCAATAACAAACAACTATAAAATAAGAAAAGATAGAAGTAAAAGTAACTAAGAGCAAATTATAAAAATTATATAATATTTTTAAATCTAGCTCTACTCTAAATTTAGTCCATATTTATCATTATTTTCAGAGGTAGAGTTAGTCCTGCAAGAATTTTCTGGAAAAGTTTCTAAATGATTAATGCCAGCTCTTGGCCTACACATGGCAGTAGATGATTTCTCTAACTTCTGAATTGTAAACAATGCAGATCTTTTGGAAGGGGTTAGCTGGATTTTCTACTTTTATATCATCAAAAATATTCTTTAAAAAAACTTAAGTAAAGTGAGAATGTGGTAGTAGATTTTAATTTATGACCTTCAAATTTTCTAGAGAGTGTGCTAAAAGACTCATTTGCTGTTCTCCTTGTAAGCTACATACAAAAAACTTTGTTGATAAAAAACTTCTTTCTCCAAAATTTTGCATACAAAGGTACCGCTTTCTGCCGTTATTTTGTATACTAATGCTTTTGATTTGCATGCCAAATATATGAGGAATTCCCAAAGGAAGAAGCATGAACAAGCCCTTGGTTAACCTTCATAAAAAACTATCCTCTGTAGTACTTCTTCTATGAACTCTAGCAAATTTTTTTGTTTTTTGTTTGTATAAAAATTTGGTTCAAGTAATCATCATAAAATACAATTCTTAATTTTATTTTTAATAATTTTATTTTAACTTGAAAATCAAATATAGATTAAATACAATATAAAGTTTTATTATTTTTATTATTATATATTTTTAAATATTTTTAAATGCTGTACTGCTATTTATAATTTTATTTAAAGCTAATTTATGCCAAATTTTTATAATAAGTTTGCTAAAATTTATATAAAAAATATTAGTATTAAAGAATATTTTAGCAAAGTTTGAAATAAAAATTATTATTTATTGCTAAAATATGAATTTTTTAATTTGTACTAAATTTAGTACAAAGAGCTTACAGATGCCCATTAATAATAAATTTAGTAACTAAATACTTGAATTGGGGGACAAAATATAAAGTCAATTAAATTGATTTACTATTGGTAGTTAAATTTTGGGGTAGTTTACAAATGCAATATAATGTTTTAAATTCAGAGCAATATAATGGACTATATAATAATAATATCTAAAACAAAAATAGTATAATAGTAAAGTGTATAGCAATTTACAAAATTGATCAAAAAGTATATTAAATTGGTTAACAATTTAATTTAATAGGCTTTAATACTATTTATATTCACAATATTTTTTAGACTAATTTTAAAAAAATACAAATTAATTATTACTATTATAAATTATAAAATAAAATTTATTAGCTGTATACATACAGAATTTTTAAATTTTAGTAACATCAAGATTTATTTGAGCAGAATCAGCTTGGGCTTGAGACAAATCTAAATAAACAATTATTATTATTAATTAAATCAATATAACAATTTTAATACAATATTTTAATTGAAAATAAATACTTTTAATTGCTTTTGAAATTAATTTTGTACTAATAATTTTGCTGGTATACATTTCATCAGAATGCTTTGGTATTGGCAATGATTTAATAACTTTGTCTGCTTCTAAGAATTGCTTTTTAATTTCATTTGAATCATTTGAATTAATGCTTTCATTCCATTCTTTAAGTATATTCCAACAAATTTCATAAGCATTAGGCCTTTTCTTAGGATCCAAGTCCAAGCATCGGTTAGCTAATTCAATATAACAATCTGGAGTTCCAGGAGCAAATTTTGGCTTTAATCCATTGCAAATCTTTACTGCAAGTTTAGTATCAAATTTCTGACCATCAAAAGGCCTTTGTCCAGTTGACATCTCTGACATAATAACTCCAAAACCATAAATATCTGCAGCTCTTGTAGACTTTTGACCTGATAATACTTCTGGTGCTACATAAGGCATAACTCCATAAATTTCACCTTCTGAGTCATTTTTATAAGCTTTTTTAGACAATCCTAAATCTGCAATATAAGATTGCAGAGTTGTGCTAATATGGTTATCTTGCAAAATATTACCGCTGTGAAGGTCTGCATGAATATACCCTGCCTTAGGAATTTGTAATAAATCTTTAGAAATATCAAAAAGTAGTTTTAATTTAGTCTTCCAGTTAACTTCTTGAAATTTTGTTCTTAAAAACTTATGAAGATTTCCACTATCAGCATATTGAAGTACTATAAAGTATTCATTTTTACTGTTTTGAGTTAACCCATATATCTTAAGCTGACTATTAAATAAAATACATTTCATATGATTTTCAAACTTTATAAGTGAAATAATTAATTGAAATAAATTAAATAAATTATTTATTATTTAACAGACAGTTAAACAAATAATGGTTTAGCTCACTTCTTTTAAAGAACCTTCCGACAAGGTCTTAAGTGCAACAATGCTGGATGATTCACGCGCTCTTTTGTAGTTATTATCATTAATTTTTTCAACTTTTTGTCGTATACCGTCCAACCAGGTTGCTTTATATACGGAACCAAATCCTCCTTTACCAATTTCTTCAACAATAGATAATCTATCAAATGGAATCCATTCAATTACATCTTCATATCTCCAGGTTCTAAGTTGGAACGCTTTCATGCAATCGTCAATAATTTTATTTCCACTTGTCCATCTTGTTGTTTTATCAGGGTCACATGATAGACACCATGCGGATTGAGTGTTATCTTCATTACAATGTTCACATTTTCCATATTCAGATTCTCTATATAATATATAATTGCATCTGCGGTTTTAAACTTCATATCGAATGTAAATTATTTTTATTTACCGACTAAATTAATGTGAATGAAATGAATTGTACGTAATGTTAAATTAAGTAATTATTTTGCTATTTTTATGTAGTAAAATTATTAAATGTTCTTTATACTCACTCGCTGAATGAAATGATTAATGCGAATGAAATGAATTGTACGTAATGGTAAATAAGTAATTATGAACTTGTTTTGCTATTTTTATTTAGTAAAATTATTAAATGCTCTTTATACTCACCCGCTAAACTAATGCGATGAAATGAATTGTACGTAATGGTAAATAAGTAATTATTTTCTTGTTTTGCGATCTTGGTTTGCTATTTTATGTAGTAAAATTATTAAGTGTTTTTTATACTCACCCACTAAATTAATGCGAATGAAATGAATTGTACGCAATGGTAAATAAGTAATCATGAACTTATTTTGTGTTCTTGTATTGCTATTTTTATGTAGTAAAATTATTAAATATTCTTTATACTCACAGACTAAATTAAGCGAATGAAATAAATTGTGCGTAATGGTAAATAAGTGCTGCAGGCATCCACTTATTTGCGCGGGTAATACAAGCTCCTGGAGAGGAAATAGCCAATCGGAGAGTTGCAAATTTTGACTATTCCGGATCAGCCCGACGAAGAATTAACACGCGTAGAAGAAAAAAGCGAAAATACGCAAAAACTAATGTTTAAATCGATCTTGGTGCACTAATTAAAAATGACGGGAATGAAATTTTACTTATATTAAGCGTCACTCTAACCGATAGCCTCTAACGTTAAGACCTAACCCTAATTTTTATCTCATTCACTTAGTTTATTTACAAAATCGGATTTCCTTTTTTGGTTTGTGTTACCCGCGCAAATAAGTAAAATGGTGCTGCAGTTCTGCACACATGTATTAATTGGCCGATGATTATCATATGAAAGCAGGAGGACTTAGTTTCCGATAATTTCTAGGATCGATGTTACACAAGTATTTATACCTTAAAACCAGAATTTTTCGGGTCTAAGATCACGGTTAAAAGGAAGATATACTAAGAGCTGAAGTATTTATTGTCTACTGTATAGCAGAAGGTAAAAAATATGTTGTGTTGCTTAATTTATAAACTTTAATGTCAATTTTTTTAGTTTTTTTTTCGTATTTTTTCTTTTGTTATCCAAATAATTAACTTGTTTATTTCATTTATAAATTTATGTAGACTTTTAAAAGTTATATGTATTCTCTTTAAGACGTTTGATTCATTTTATATATGCGATAGTATAGTTTTGTTAATAATAGATGAAGTATAAAAAATGTGAATAAAGGGCGTGTAACTTGTTATAAGAAACTTTTTTAATGAAGCTCTTGTATTTATAAGCTATATTTTAACTTGGCTGAATAGTTTTATTCATTTACAATGCGAGTTAGTTTGCTTCAAAGTTACAAAAAGAAATTGTAATATGTTTAATGATTATCTATCTGTTTTCACAGAAAGAGTACCACGTGGATAATAAACCATTTTATGATTGGTCAATTACCTTATGACCAGACCCATGCATTTCCGAAGCCCCTGATTCATATGAATATTGATATATTTATAATAAATTAAATATAGTTGAGCATGAGGGAAATTTGTTTTTATTGGCTGATCATCAGTAATTCTGATTGGTCGAAATTAAAGACTAAATTTGTATATCGATACCCGATATTATCGCTATCGTTATACTCACAACTCTATATAGTATTTGATAATCTTTGCATCTTTCATGATAACATCTTGCTCACGTGAAGTTCAATACTTTGACGTCAAAAAGCATGTTATTTTATCTTGGTTATTTCGCTTTAAACGATAAAAACTTAATATAATGGCTTTATATTAAATACTACTATTGTCAAAATCGCCTCNGTTATTTCGCTTTAAACGATAAAAACTTAATATAATGGCTTTATATTAAATACTACTATTGTCAAAATCGCCTCTAATTAAAGTTGGTGGAAACATTCGATCTCATTCGATCTCAAACGCTTATATAAAAAAAACGTTTTCAAATTATAATTTCGCAAAATTTCAGACAGATTTAATTATGAAAAATTTTTTTGCTATTTACAGGTTCATTTCTCTATTGTAAACAATATAAATAATCTGTATAACATTGGTTTTTCAATAGAAATAAACAACCAATAAAAATAAATTTCCCTCATGCTATATAGTTGTGGCTTTTTCTATCTGTAATGCCATGTATCTACACTTTACCAAGCAATCTATTATACAATGTAAGGAGCAATATAAAAAGCATTTGCATTATATGATATTTTGGACTATGCCGTCAAATAATTTAGCCCAGAGGTGATTTTATTGAATAGCAGAAATGTGCTAGAGAAGCAAATAACTAACTGAGTTGGCCAGAATGACAAAGACATTCTGCGAAAAAGCAGTCGTAATTGCGCTGGGAGTGACTGAATAATTGATTTCACTTTATTAAATTGACTCTTATATTGATTGATACATTTAAGTCTAACATTGAATTACAGAATTACCTAAAATTACCCAACCCATCCATGTTCATTAAAAATTAACCCGAATTATAATAAATTTTCATCACGAAACTGTACATCGATTCTTATCGTATATAATCCCTTCTCTATTCAATTTCTTTTACACCAAAGTATCTTTCATAATTTTCTCTTTTTTTATACAATTGATTACCCTCTTTTATAAATCTCCATTTACTATCCTGAAACTTCCTCGGTGATAGTCTGATGCTCTTCCAAATTATTAGTAACACCGGTAAATAATTTAGGCTAGAGGTGATTTTTATTGAATAGCTGAAATGTGATAGAGAAGCAAGTAACTGATTGAGCTAGCCAGAACAGCAAAGACATCCTGCGAAAAAGCAATCGTAATTGTGCTGGGAGTTGCCATAGGATTATTGTAGCCAGTAGTAGGGCTGTTAATCAGTCCAGTCCGGTCTGACGGTCCTTCGGTCCATCTAGGGACTGGGCTGGTCCAGTCCTTTTTAGGACAGACCGAAAGGACTGTCAGTTCTAATAGTAAATATCATAAACTAAATATTATCATGGTAATACGCATTTTGAAACAACTATAATATGTTGTTTTTGGTTAAAATTCAATTACTAACCCCTTAGTTTGCTAAAGACGATTAAACTATGTTTGATGTATATAATGAGAATGGGCTGTTGTTAACGTTAATAAAATAGAGAAATTTATTAATGACAGCAATGGCATGATTAGCTGACTTACAATTTGCACTGTATTTGTGCGAAATAACAACTATGGGCATTATTTTAGAACATGAGTTTGAAACAAGCTAATGATTATTTAGCTGAGGATTTTTAATGATAAAAATTATAATTTGCATTCGACTAAATTAACTATTAGCTTGCCTCAAATTTGTGTTCCAAACAACGCCTATATGCAAATATAAGATTATCTAGCTATTATGTCTACTAGTGTTCTATGTGAACAACTATTTAGTTTAGCTGGATTAACAGTTACTAAATCACGAAATTCTCTTGATAATGAAACAGTTCAGGCTGTTTTTTGTTTAAAATCTTGGTTTACTTAAGACTTGCTATTCTAAATTTTAATTTTACAAAAATTTTTTTTTCCTGCTAGTAGGTTTTTTTTTATATACATATATAACAAGTTATTAATGGCTATATAGAGCAAAATTATAATCAATTATAATTGAAAATAAGTAAAAGTGTTGTAGCATATAATCAGGCTTTAGTATCAATAGCAACTTGCATATATATTATGATCATTGATCGTAATTGTATATCGATAAACAAATAATTATATAATACAATTGTGTGGGGTTATCATTAAGCAAATTAGTTAGTAATTTATATAATAATTGTAGTAATATAGTTAGTATCATCTCAGAAATTTTTAAGAAATATAAAATTAAATATACCAGTATAATGTATTTTAATATGCTAAATAAGTTTCTTAGAGCACAAAGTAGAATCAATTTGTAAAATTTTGAAAATTATAAAAATTTTTTATTTGAATTCTATGGATTTGCAGAATTAAAATAAAAAAATTTTATCAAATTTGGTCAAGAACTCATGGAGATATCACTGGTAAAAGTTCTTGTAAACAATTTCAATGCAGCTTTTTTGTAATATGTTTTTTTGCTTTTTTAAAATAACCCACTGTTTGGCGATGATTTACAAAAAATTTTACTATTCTAACTAAAAAATTTTATAACAAGACTTGTAGCGCATGTCATTGACTAATAGAATCTCAAATTTTATGAAAAAATATTAAAAACTCGTGAAGATATTAACGTTTTTGTAAATTTGGATGCATCCGTTTTTGCAAATTTTTCCCTAAACTTCAAATGCTTCCAGAAGCACTTTCTCAAAATGTAACCTCAAAACGTGAATTAGTAAGTTGATAGAATAGGTATTTGAGAGTCTTCAGTTAAAATTTTATCAAAAACAGATTAATATTGATGAAGTTATGATAATTTTTCAATTTGCTTCCAGATTCGAGATTTTCTAAAATTTTCAATTTTGATGAAAACAGAAAAATCACTATCACAGGCTAGATTTTTACAAGTTCAAATGAAACAAGTTACTGTGCACTAATATAATCAATAGAGAATAGGCTAAAATTTTGCTTTCTAAAATTTTAATTTATTTGGTTAAATATTCATTCTATAATAGCTTTGTTTCATTTGTCGAGCTTCTTTATAATATATTTTTTGGAAATAGAAGAATTTATATCAAAGATATCTTTACAAGTTCTTGACCAAATTTGATGAAAATTTTTTATTTGAATTTTATGGATCCATAGAATTCAATTAAAAAAATTTTATTGAATTTGATCAAATGGTTGCAAAAATATCTTTGAACAAAGTTTTAAAGAATTTCAAAATGCGTATCACATGATAGATAAGTTTAAATTTTTGACAACACTTTGATCAAGGATATCTCTCCAACCACCTGATCAAATTGATGAAAATTTTTTTAATTATTCTATAGATCCATACAATTTAAAAAAAAAATTTTCATCGAATTTGATCAGGTGGTTGCAGAGATATCTTTGATCAAAGTTTTAAAGAATTTCAAAATGCATATCACATGACAATACATTTAAATTTTTAACAAAACTTTGATCAAGGATATCTCTGCAACCACCTGATCAAATTCGATAAAATTTTTTATTTAAATTGTATGGATCCATAGAATAAGTAAAAAAATTTTCATCAAATTTGATCAGGTGGTTGCAGAGATATCTTTGATCAAAGTTTTAAAGAATTTCAAAACGTGTATCACATGACAGATACATTTAAATTTTTGACAAAACTTTGATCAAGGATATCTCTGCAACCACCTGATCAAATTTGATGAAAATTTTTTACTTATTCTATGGATCCATACAATTTAAATAAAAAAATTTTTATCGAATTTGATCAGGTGGTTGCAGAGATATCCTTGATCAAAGTTTTGTCAAAAATTTAAACATATCTGTCATGTGATACGCGTTTTGAAATTCTTTAAAACTTTGATCAAAGATATCTCTGCAAACACCTGATCAAATTCAATGAAAATATTTTATTTAAATTGTATGGATCCATAGAATAAGTAAAAAAAATTTCATCAAATTTGATCAGGTGGTTGCAGGGATATCCTTGATCAAAGTTTTGTCAAAAATTTAAATGTATATGTCATGTGATATGCGTTTTGAAATTCTCTAAAACTTTGATCAAGAATATCTCTGCAACCACCTTATCAAATTCAATGAAATTTTTTTTACTTATTCTATGGATCCATACTTAATTTACCTGATGCTAGATGTTATAATTAAGTTTTTAGCAAATTACTATAAAATTTATATGTAATAATTCAACTTTTAGCAAATTTACTTGATTTTAGGGGTAGCAAAACCGTTCAAATTCATGCAGATCAGTTATGACCTATATGAGAGATGTTCGGGTCCTAGTAATAATAGTTCTAAAGATTTGTGTCCATTTTGTAATGTTTGCAGGTGTAAAGTTGGTATAAATATTGAGTTGTTTATGTATTACTTTACTTAGCCAAAAATAGCTTAATTCTATTATTGTTATATTTCAATTTGGTGTTTGAAAATATTGTTCTATTAAAGATTAATATGCTTCTTCGGCATAATTATTTTCACAAATAAATAGTTTTTTTAAGTTCCATGTTTTGGTAGGGCCCTGAATACTAATATATTATATATATAAACCTTCGTCTTCAAATCTTATATAGGTGTACAAAAAAATTTTATTATAGAAGTGTACATTGGCTTAAAGCAATATATTTAATGTACTACATAAGTTTAATGTAAGTTTTTTATACTTTAATAAAGTGTACAATAAAGCAAATTTATTATTAAGCTAATGTATGATAAAGATTTAAGTGGTAGATCGCAAATCAAGGGTATAAATTTTATAAGGTTGTATAGCAGAGATCAATTATAGTTAGTGTCTGACATGCCATTTTGACCTTATAACAAACTATATTACATTTAGTCAAAAGCTATTATTTAGCCTTTAAATTCTATAGAACATAACCTGCAAAATCAGAGAGTCAAATAAGATTTTTTTTTATTATATAAAATAAAAACTTTACTCAATAAGTGCCACGCATTCGCACTAAATTATTTTGAAATCTTTAATAATTCTGATTCCCAACCATCTCAAAATAGACCATTTTCTTCTTTTTTTATCATTTATTTTAACCAGGTACGTAGGAATGTCAATTTTATTTGGCACCATAAGTTAAACCTAGATAAATTTTTATTCTGTTGTTTGAAAGCAATTTCGTTATAAACTAGTTTCGCGACAACTAACAAAGTTATCCTGATCAAGGTTGAGTAGTTGAACATTGGTTAAATGTAGATTGTTGGTGCAGGACCAGTATGTTCGTTTATATAGGGAAGTCTGTATATCAGTACCATTTGCCTGTGAGTAGTTTATAATCAAACTATAGTTCTGCAAGTGCCAGGAATGGTGCTGTTAAATATAGTGCCTGGCTGCCCAGGCACTATGTTTTAATGGCACTATGCCCAGCACTTGCAGAACCCTGGATCAAACTGTTGAACTGTAATCAGGCCTTTCTAAATATAGCTTGTAGTGACCAAACTTTTAACAACGTACAGGGCTTTATTATAAGTGCTCTATATCGCAGTTCTATCATGATAATATAATGATGTAACGTATAATACTGTAATTAATAAATAAAAAATGCTTTGGGATTCTAGAATTAATATCTTTAATCGCTATCGCTTAAAAGTCAATATTATTATCGGGTAATTTTTAAATCGCAAATAAAATTTTTAAGCACCCACTTATTTTCGAAATAAACTAATTCTGAAACACCAGTTTTATTTATTTGATTCAAAATTCGATATTTATATTTAGCTCTTATTTATTTATCCTATTTATTTTATTAAATTATTTATAATAATGAATACAATCTGTTCGATTTTCAACACTATTTCTATTTTATTAGCAATAACTAACTCCAAACATCTATTACAGTATTAGGTCTATCTTTGTCAGATTTTTTATGGTAAATGAACTACTATTTATATATATAATTGAATATAAGCAGAATTTTACTGGGAAAGTATAACTGATGTGTCAGCTACTTATACAGCCAACACGCTAGTTATACTTTCCTAGCAAAATTCTGTTTATATCCTACAATTGCTAATTCCATTTTGAAAACAGATACTTATTCATTTCGATTTCAATTTTGTTGGATTTTTTCATTTTATCTGCTCTATATAGAATCAGCAAATGAACTATTTAGTTATTAAAAACAAATACAGTATTTTTGAAATTGTCAATTCAATAAAATACAATACAAGAAATAAGGATTCACATCTCTACATAGAAATATATTCTAAAAGTAAAAGTCACTATTGAGATACAGTAAATTAAACTTAACTTCAAGGTTTTTTTTTGACTTCTGCAACATACAACACGTATGTACATGCACTATTTAACTAGGCTACTTAAGATCGCGTATATTTGTAAAAAAACTTCTATAAGTAATTTGTAATGAAGATTTGAGCTATTTGCTTATATACCAGGGTTGCATTGTGTATTTTTTAGTATTTGTCATTTGTAATAAGAAAATGTTTCCCATTCCAGCTATTAAGAAAATTTATTATTAAATACCTGCCGTAATTTACTATAAAATGTCGATCATTTTATATCCTTTATCCATGATTTACCACTTAAATATTTAATTGGTATAACATTACACAATAGTGATCATTTTACTAATAAAATGTGGCGCAATTATCATATCAAATAAAGCCCGATGATTTTTTTGTGTTCAAATATAACATGATCATCTGACCAACTATATAAAGGTAAATCGCTTTATTTTAGCACTCTAGAATCTGAATAATATACTGGAAAAGTTTTAGCTCACAACAATCTTTCGCTAACAAGTTTTATTTGACGTGAAGTGGCATTTGAGGCTCAAAATATAAGAGTCGATTTTATGTAGAATGCAATTTTGATGAGACAAATTCACCTGGTATTCTTTTTATTTTTATACTCATTACAAACGTTTTATAAACTCATGTCTACTTAGTTTTTTGTTAGCAGAAGCCAGAAAACAAGAAAAACTGGCTGGATGGGTAGTTGGTGAATATGAAGCATTGGATTGAATTCAATAAAAAAAAACCATTTCTTTACGGATTGAAATTAATAAAAAAAAACAATTTTCTTTACCTGTCTATTTTGACATGCTACCTGCATTAGAGTCTAGTGCATTTTTTGTTGCCTGCGCCAAAAATGCTTTATTATACCGTGCTACCCATCCTTGAATTGTTGAGAATTTCGGCACTTCATCCTGATCTAATTCACTATTTCTTGCAAATTCCATCAATCTATCGTGCATTTCTTTAGCTGTCATCCTGTCCTTCGCATGAATATTTCCTAGTAAGAACATTTGTTAAAGCATTTTTTTTACTGTATCTGCTATTCGTTTTCCGCACCTCGATTGCTATATACTGCATTCTCACGTAATGCCCATCCTTTGTTCCAAGGAAAGTCGACAGGTTCCATAATCATGCAAGTGCTTTGTTCTATATTTTATTTCGATTTATTGCAAATAGGGAGGATAATATATATTTTATCAATTGTTGTACTTACCTTTTTCTGTATCTTCTTCTCTTACAATATTAGTGAAATCTATATTAGATAGTGTGCAATTTTAGATTTAGATGATCAAATTGGGATAGGACATGTTATTATTACCTATCATCTCAACATTGTCCTTGTTCTGCTTTTGGTTTTCTATATGCAAAGTTTCGTATGAATGTTATTGATGTAAGTTGTACATAATATTCTCTTACCTCAGAGTTTTGGTACAGGCATTGTCCATTTCGATTGAGGTTCAGTGTGTGTGGATATTTTTGTATCTGGACGAGAAATCTTTTCATTGCACAAATTAGTAATCATAGCAGGGAAAAAGTGAGCCGAGGTTCCAAAGTGTGGCAATGGACGTGCCACAATATGTTCTGATAATGTGCCAACTGGCCATTTCCAGAAATTATATTTAGATATTCCAGCGATCATTTCCACACGCGGTTTTTTTTCCTTGATTTTCTGCTACTAAATTTTCACTTGCATTTGTTTTTTGGCATCGATTTGGTTCAATGTTTGCCAAATACGTTCCTGCAAGATTTTTGTAAAAGTCACAATGTCAGATCCTTCTACTACATCACATCCAATACGAACATATCGTTTGATAGCGTGTGCTATCTAAAAAAGATGAGAATAAAAAAAAAAAAACAAGGAGTAATAAAAAAAAAATAGTATATATTTCTAATTATATGAACGTTGATTTTTGTAAATAAAAACTTACTGCAGCATAATGTGAATCGATTGTAGTTTTGGCCTCACCTGGCTCTAGAAATAGCTATTCGTGAACCTCAATATTGTACCAATCAAACCAATGGGCCACAATCGTCATTAGTTCACTATTATGATAATGTGGTCCATTATCTGAAATTATTTTTATCTACTTTGGTTTCTTCTCAATATTGTTAAATACAGCTTCGAAACAAGATGCTGTGAACCAAGCATCTTGTTTCGTATCTGTGGACCAGAAGTCAAAAGCGCTAACGTTTACACCTGCACAATAATCCTTTACACTATCATCCTCTACACTATTTTCCTCTACGCTATCATCCTCTACTCTATCATTTTCCTCTTTAGTTATTATCAAGATCGTATGTAATGTCCAGCCCCTTTTGCCAAAAAACTCTTGTTTGGTTTCTAATGCTGTTTTTGGGAGAATTCTCCTTTTTTAATTCGTGATCATAATTGCACCATCAGAATCAAGGCTCATTATTAATAGTTTATATTGTTCGTTTAGATAATATTTCTGAGCATGATGCGCGAGGAAATATTTCAATTTTTCTTGCATTTCTAATAATTGAGAATGATACTTATTATCATGTTTTTTTATAAATTCAAAAAAATTAGATAGTTCTGAACACTCTTGACAACACGAATAATGTGGGCTTGAGCATTCTCCAAACACAAATGGCAAACAATGGTCGATGCAATCGTCATGTATGGGTTTTCCATCTATTTCGATTATCAAGTGGCATTCGAAATTTCTTTTGAGATGGCGATGCAAGTTTTCAATTCGTGATATTACGGGATCCTTTATATTTATAATTATTTATTTGATTATGCTATTATTGAATATGACATTATAAAACTTAGTTATATCTAGAACAAATAACTAGTTAACATATACTATTGTACAATACTAAAGGTGCTGGTGAAATAAATTAGGGTGGCGAAATTGGTGAAACTGATTTCGCCAGTATCTCTATACAATATATTTGTGTTAACTATTTGTTCTAAATAGAACAAATTTCATAATACGTATCCTACTATTATACGATTTATTTAACTGCATATAACTTACTAAGATCCTTTTTTCTGTAAACATTTGTCGCGCAAGAGCTAATAAATCCTCAAATACTTCAAATCCATACTTATTACAAATAATACATAGCCCCCCAAATCTTTACGATATCAAATATGTTTACAATTTGCTAGTCGGGTCATGAAAGAAGTTCGACGCATTCCATCCGGATATGTTTTATTGAATTTTGTCCATAAGGCTTCTTTCTGATCTTGCATATACAAGATAGGAATTTCAGTTTCGGTATCAACTTGGTAAGAACTTCACGCAACATTATTTTTATCTTGAAAAAATGCTAAAAATTGCGCTTCTTTAATTTCATCTATCCTTTGAACAGATCTTTTTGGACCTTCGACTTGTAGTGCACCAGGTCCGTACAATTGAGAATATTTGCGTACCAACTCTATTACGTTTGAACCAATTTGATTGTAATTTTAATATCAAGGTTTAAGTTAAAAATAACAGAGTTTGTCTTTGAAACGGCTAATACATTATTTTAGGACAAGTGAATTATCTATTTATTTTTTTAGTTTCAAATAATTTTTTTATTAAAAAAAAATTCAGTTTTACAAATTATGTCGTTAACATTTCTCAAATTTTAAATCATACTCTAAAATATGAATTTTTTTTATTCTAACGGATTTGTAGAATTGGCCTGAATCGTATCCTCCACAATATCCCAAATTTAGCAGCAAACAAATTTTTTTTATTATACGTACATATATACGTACACATAAAGATAATTTCAGGGATATTAGACACAATTGCACGTATATATGGTTCAATAAAAAAAATTTATTGGTCTGCTACTAAAATTTGGGCCATTACGGAGGATACAATTTAGGACCAATCCAAAACAAATTCAACTGATATGAGCATTATTATTGACCATCTAACTTATTTTTATTTGCCAATCTAATGCAATAGGTTGGAATAGTCAAGAAATCAGCAAACAAATACAGTGAATTCGGGCCTCAAAATAGATATGTATCAAATATCTACTAATGCCTTCTTGTTTTTTTAAACCATAACTTTCTCTAACTATTTTGGGATTTTTCAATAGTCAAAATAACTATACCCAGTAACTAAATCTCCTTCTTAGCTATTACACAATCCATATTACTGTTTTTTTATTTTATTTTATTTATTTATTTTTATTTTGTTATTCGTTATTTGTTATTTAGATAGGTCGATAAAAATAGGTTAAACGGTTAAAAACAATACTTTTGCCTGAACCTTACACGTAAGAAATCTTATTAGTATCAATAATTCCAATTTTAGTTTTTGAACTAACCTGAAGTTTTTTTCGAAGTTGCTGATGGGTAAATTGGTCCGCGATAATAGATAAAATTCGTGTTCTTCCATCTTGACCACATTTATTGACTGTTAGAGCACTTCGAAAACTATTCCAGAAAGTGTTTTCTTCTAAATCTTCTGAACTTTCTGAATTTTCCGAGTCTTCCGAATCTTCAGCCTCAAATTGTAAGTACCTAAAATCATATAATATTTTCAAATTAGCTCTATCAGTGGTTGGATCAATTGATTGACTCCAAAATTCTTTTTTATATTCATTTTTAGGATACGGCGTAATATCAGTACATCCATACGTATGCAACATTGCTCTCCAAGCTCGAAGCTTATGCTCATTCAATTTATAAGTAGACAGATAGATTTTAGAAAGTGCATAATGAAACTTGATTATTGTATTTTCCTGACGCATCCAAGTAATAAACAAATTTTGGCAATTTTCTAATATATTAGTTGCTATTTTTCGTCGTTTTATTTGCTGCTTGAATATTTTTTCCATTGTAGAAGGATCATTCCAAGTTTCTGAAGTGCAGGTTTCATCATAACTTTCTAAATTTGTTTGAACTATGTGTTGAATCATAGGATGATTATAACCGTAAAGCGTTTCACCATCATGTTGTATTGTAATTCCAGCTTGAGCCCATACACCATTAGCCGTTTGATCTTCAAAGTGCCATAAAATTTGTTCGCCTTTATAGAAATTGAGAGTAAAAACATTATGGTTTATTTTTTGTAAAGCAAGGGTTTTTTGGCTCTTTTTTGTTAGTACTGATGAAGTGAATTTTTGATTTCCAACCTCCGATACTACAACATGATTAAAAAAATAGGCCTAAATACTACTCCAGTTAGTAATTTTTCAATTATCTTCTTATCATTAAACCCAAGAATTGCAGGTCCCGAATATGCTGTTTTCTTTTCAAAAATCATATGATATACGCTATTAATAGCCTGAGAAGGCGTTGAGCAAATCTTACTTGTTTCATTATCACTAACACAAATAAAGCCAGGTTGCAATTTATTTCCTTCAGCTTGAACTACTCTTATAAAAAATTGTGTTGGTTAAGTACAATGCTAATGTGCATATGAAGTCAATACGGGACAGAAATGGAAGCATTGTCATTAGTTGGTCTGGGCGACCACCAATCACGAGCATAGGGGCCGTAGTATAGTGCAGGGCATATTCTGTCTTCCGCAAGTAAACAAACACTTTTGTAAATTGAATTACTCATAGTTTATTACATGTATAAGAATCGGCTTTGGCATTTGCAACCGTGAATTTTATTTTAATTAAATGCGCGTTATGTTTTCTTATTTGATATCGATCATTTTGTCCCATTATGTGACGAATTAGCAATTAAGTTTGCTTTTTGGAATTTTTTAGATATTTTTTCAAAGTTTTATTCTGACCTTGCTTGCAATTTATATTTATTTATTTTTATTCAGAACTTTTCAGAATCCATATTTTCTTATAGAATTTACTAATTTCTTTCTATTGTCTAACTGTCTAGAATTTTTCATGCTAATTTATATATTACCTTCAAAATAAAATATGTCATCTTTGTTAATTTTGCAAGTAATTTTTTTTATTAGTATACAAAAGATAATTTCTTAGACAAAGTTTTGTAATAAGTATGGCTTTTAAAAAAAGCAATTGTTGTTTTAATTATTATTATATCTGATCTTGCATTCTGATTGGCCAATAACAAAAATTGGTGGAGAAATTAGTATAACCTCTCTTATATACTGTATGATATAACAATTTAACACAATTAGTAAGTGTACACCAATCTTTTTTTATAATATTAATTAAGTCTACATTAAAGGTCAAACAAATTTACTACCAAAAAGCTCATTTTTGTACATAAATGGACAAAAATTTTAAAAAATTTAGTTTGAGTGTATGACAAAGGTTTTTTGCATATATTCAGGGATCCTGTTTGAGTGTTTACAATATAAACAATCATATTTCTAGATAGTGCTAATAAGTCTTGTAAATATTCTAAACATCTTGATTCATTTTTAATTATTTTTTTGACTTGGTATAAGGGTAGTATTAGTAATATTAGTTCTATTTTTAAAGGTATCATTTGACCTTTTATTTCTAAGTGTTTTTATTTATCTTGAGTTCGGGGTATGGTCTTTTTATAGATTCTTTTTCTTTAATAATGTTTTCTTTTGGTTTAATTAGTTTTTCTTGGTTCTCAATTGGTTCTATATATCTGATAAACCAATCTGATATATTATTTATTGATCCTTTAATATTTTGTATTTCTTTAATATTGTAATTTCCATTTATCTTTAGCTTCTATGAGTTCATCATCTGATTTCTTAGCATCTTTTCTGCTTTAGCTACTTCTATATTATCTGTTCATATAATGATTAGTTCATTTCTTATAAAATATCTTCAATTTTTTAAATAGAAATATATTGTGTAAAATTTTTTTTGTATCGATCCTCATAATCTTTGACTTTGTATTAGGAAATATAATCCAAATTCAATTATTTCTTCTTCATATTTAATTAGTTCCTTATCATCCTTAGTTCTATTTTCTTATACTTCTTTAGTTTTATAATGTGTAATTCTGGATTAATTTGTTTGAGTACTGTATCTATTCCATTATTTAATATGTCAGTTTCTAAAATCAATTAATATTCTTTCTTTGAATAGATTAAAGCTATTGCATTATATACTTTATCTTTAAGTTTTTAAATGCTTTTTGAAATTCATTGGTCTATTCAAATTTCTTATTTTTCTTTAATAGGTTATATATTATTGCAGCTATTTATACCTATATCCTTCTATAATGCTACTAACATCTAAGTTTAATATCAGGATAATAAAAGAAAAAAAAATGTATAAATTTTTTATACCTTTTATATACCTATATCCTTCTATAATGCTACTAACATCTAAGTTGAATATCAGGATAATATAAAAAGAAAAAATCATATATAATTTTTATACTTTTTATATTCCTATATTCTTCTATGATGCTACTAACATCTAAGTTGAATATCGGAATAATAAAAGAAGAAAAAATGTATAAATTTTTTATACCTTTGTATACCTATATCCTTCTATGATGCTACTAATATCTAAGGTGAATATTGGAATAATAAAAAAAGAAAAAAATATATAAATTTTTTATACCTTTTGTATACCTGTACTTTGCTTTGATACTGGTTCCTGTTAGTTTACTATTATTTTACCTTCTATACTATCCCGACATTTATATCAGGATAGTATTAAGAAGCAAAAAGTATATTATTTTATACCCAATATTTATCTTTTACCTTACTTTAATACTGGTATTTGTTAGTTAACTGTTATTATTCTATCTATATTATCCTAATATGCATACTGGGTAAATAATAGGGCTATATAGGTTTATCCAGTTAGTCATATATTTGACCTGTGTCAAGTAGAACAAACAAATTATACAAAGAGCTTAAAGAAAGTGGACATATTGACTCATCCAAATCAATTGGGTATTATTTTTAGTAATCGTGCCCAAATTTGATAGTAGCTATAGAGCTACAGTAGACTATTCAAACCTCAACAAATACTTAAAAGATGATCCTTATAAAATATCTAATATTAATATCTTACTACAAAAGCTAGCAAACTATAAAATATTTCTATCTGTGACTTTAAGAGTGTTTTTTTCAGTTTCCTCTTAGAAAACAAAATAAATATTTAACTTCTCAATGAGAGGATTCTAACAAGCCCAAAATTGTTAAAATCCAATCACAGGATCCTAAGATTGAAATAAATTTGTGATGCTATAAATGGGTTATAATTATTTAATAAATTATAAAACTTTTATAGTAATACAAATCTATTTTGATCACAGGATCCTATGATTGGATTTTACCAATTTTGGCTTGCTGGAATCCTCTCATTGAGAGGATCATTTTGGTAGTTAAATTATCAAATTTGGTCCAGTAGTTCAAAAGTTATTAATTATCAAATATTATTATAAATCTATAATTTTGGTCAAAAATAATTTTGCAACTTTGGCCAGAATTATAAAATTTTGGCCGGAATTACACCTGATACTTCAGCTGTCCCACCCACCCACCCAGAAATCAGCTGATTTCTAGAAGCTCTCTATTACAATGATAAAGCAGTTGACAATTATTAGTACAATGAAATCCAAGGCAATTCCAGTGAATTCAACGACAATTCAGATCAAACCAATGGTAATTCTAGTAAAACCATTGACAAATACCAGTAAAACCAATAGAAATTCTGATAAATAAATAGAATTTTAGATTAGCCACACTTATATTCTTATATAGTTTAAATATGCATAATTTGCTCTTTGCTTAATAAACAATATGTAATATGTATTATTGTGATCAAGAATTATAATTGAATTTAAATTGAATATATACAATACTTTTATAATAAACATTATATAGTAAAATATAAATAATTCTGCGAACTACATATCTATTTCAGTATTTTTACCAGTATGCCGCTAAAATTATTATAAAAGCCTAATATGTATCCAGTTTTATAGTTATTTATATAGTAAAAATAAGATACAAATCGGGTAATTGATATAATATGATCAGTACCATATGTATTACTGAATTGTGCAACTACATATCTATTTTAAAACCATATAAATTATTATAGTATTATTACCGGTATGCCGCTAAGATTATTATAAAAGCCCGATATGTATCCAGTTTTATAGTTATTTATATGGTAAAAATAAGATACAAATCGGGTAATTGATATGAATATGATCGGTACTATATGTAATACTGAATGGTGCCCTATCTGCACCAAGATCTGTTTATAATCGATACAAATCAGGTAGATTTAGGCAAAATATACTGGTAAACTTGCATATCCCTATAACACAAAAATAGGTATCTATCAGGAACCCGATACTGTATATTTCTGAAAATAAGCTACTCTGAAAATAAGCTACCTTCTTGGTTTTGGCCAAAAAACCTAAAACTTGTTTCACCCAAAAATAAGCTACTCACCTTTTTCGAACCAAGACAATAATAAAATTATTAATTCTGAAAATAAGCTACCCTTTTTGTGATTACAGGTTATTACTAAAAAAAAAGTGATTATAGTTTAATTTAATTATAAAAAATCTGGAAACCCATTAAATTTTAAATAGAAAACAGATAACGAATCTCATCTTTAGCACATATACCATATTTACTCGAAATAACACACATGGGTGTTATTTCGAAAATTGCATTTTCTTAAAATAGCATGTTGGTTTAGAAATAACGCCCATGTGCGTCCCAATATAATGAACACTCCAAATGCCAAATTAATAATCTGCTGAAATAACAAATTCAAATAACAAGTGGAAATAAGAATTTTTTTAGTCAAAAAATCTGACTTAGATCGGAAAGGCTATATATAAAATTAGGAAATACAGGTTTTTTATTCATCACACATATATAACAAACAATTTTTTAGAATTAGATCTTTATACCAAAATAATGCCCATGTGCATACTCGAAATAATGTGCATTCCCTCAAAATAACGTGCAGGTGCGTGTTATTTCGAGTAAATATGATATGTAATAGTAGGAATAAAAAATAAAATTCCAGTTATTTCTAAGTAGGAAATAATGGAAATTTATTATTCCCACTATTGCATATATACACATGCACATACTCCATCCAAAAATCATCTATCCACCCCCTTCTATCCGTAAAGTTCACCTACCGATATTCACCCATTATCTACCCAATTTAACCATTAATTTGACCATAAAAACATAAATAAATAAATAGAGCGAAATATTAAATTAAAGGTATTTAAAATTAATTATTAAATTAAACTAATAATAAAATAAAATTGTAATAAAATATAAATTAAATATATATATATATAATTTAAATAAATAAATAAAAAAAACATAAAGAATAATAATTAAAAAAACTGTTAAAAATTAAATAACAAAAAAAAGAAAAATAAAAAAATTTAAAATAAATAAAACGAATAAAAAAAATTAAAAAAAATTAAAAAAATTAAAAAAGAAGAAACATAAAAAAACATAATTTAAATAATATAAAAAAATTATATAAAAAATAAAATAAAAAAAGCAAAAAAATAAAAGAAAAATTTAAAATAAAAAAACAAACAAAACGAAAAAAGCAAAAAATTAATAAAAGAATAAAAAACGTAAAATAAAAAAAAAAAAAGCGTTATAAAAAGATTTAAAAAAAATAATAATAAAAAACCGAAAACAAATCAACAATAAAAAAATTTTTAAAAAAAAAATAAATAATAAAAAAAATAAATAATAAAGAGTTAATTAATTAAAATAAAAAACTGTAAAAAATAAATAAAAAAATAAAAAAAAATTATAAAATAATTAAACAAAATAAAAAAAAGACAACAAGCAAATAGAATCGGCATATACATATGTATGTACTAAAGCTGCTAATGAAACTAATTTGTTTCACTAGATGAAACTAGTGTAACTGGTGAAACTTAATAGCCAAAATTGGTGAAACTAGTGAAACTGGTGAAATGGTGATTATGGTGATATTGGTGATACTGGTGAAACTGGTGAAACTGGTGAATTGGTAATACTGGTAACACTGGTGATACTGGTGAAACTGGTGAAACTGGTGATATGGTGAAACTATATTGGTAAAACTAATAATATTAATTGATAAGTCTGCAAATCACATATCAAAATTAATTGTAGATGAAATGTGGTGTGTATACATATAAAACATTTTTTCATACTAAGTTAACGACATATCGATTAATTGAAAGTTATAGAGCTCATTGAGACAAATCTAACAGTGATTAGATCATTCAAATCGGCCTAGTGGATAGCGAGATATTATTAAAAAATGATTGGCCTACTATATAAAACCTCTATATAAACATTGTTAGTTTGCATAGAGATTTTATATAGTCAGCCAATCAGTTTTCAATGATATCTCACCATCTATTGGGCCGATTTGGATGATCTAACTACTGTTAGATGCATCTCAATGAGCTCTACAACTTTAATTAATTGACACAAGTTGTTAACTTAGTACGAAAAAAGCTTTATATGTATGCACACCACATTCCGCCTATAAGTAATTTTTATACAGTTTTACCAATATCACTAGTTTCATCAGCTTCACCAGTATTACTAGTATCACCAGTATCACCAATTTCACCAGTTTCACTAGTTTCACCAATGCTAATTTGTGATTGGTGATTGGTAAAAATCAGTGCACCATTACAGTTTAATTTCATCAGCAGCTTTAGTATGTACATATGTACAGTAAAATTAGTCTTTGCTCATGGGTTCTAGCAAGATTAAGAAGAGCAGCTAAATTAGTGAGTAAGAAGAATCAGCAGGATTGCAGAATATAATTCCTTTTTGAAGTAGTATAATTTTTGAGTATTCTGAAGTTGAGCAGTTCTAGTATCAACTTTTTTAACTAATTTTTTAAATCTAGCATAGAAGGAATTAACAGGCTCTTCAGGTCTTTGTTTCAATGAATCCAAGTCTTTAAGCCACTTGTTCTACCATCGTTGGGTACAAAAAGAGATCTTAAAAGCAGTTTTAACTGCATTCTAACCAGTTAGTCCAATCATTAGCATTATCTCTTAAGAAGGCAGTAAGAATATCTTTTTTCTAGCCAAGTTCCATTTGTTTGCTTGTGCAGCTTTGTTAAAATCTTTGAGCCAAGAAAGAGGGTCTTGAGTTCTATTTCTTTTAAATAGTTCAATTCTCAATAACATGCTTCTCTTTTCATTTTTTTTTAAAAAATAATAGATTTGCTAGTTGGTAGCTATTGTGTTAATAAGTAGGAAAGCAGAGATATGTGCAGATATAAAAGTAGAACTATATTGTAGTGTATTAACAGATGATAAAATAAAAAGGTTCTCAAGAGAGTTACTATAATTTTCAAAGTCCTTGTGCAAACAATCTTCATCCTCAAAATTGGTAGGTATAGAAAAAAGGTCTTTATAGAACAACTAGTAAAATAGTTAAACTAGCAATGCTATATATAATACTAGTAAGGTTAGGGCCATAACATTTATTACGTAATATCAATTTACTATAAAGGCTTACTCCCACCCCCATGTAAGACTAGTGATGCCACCGAAATTGATTTTTGAAAAAGGCCTATTTCGTCATCATTAGAGAAAGTTAAAATTTTTTATAAGGAAGAGCCAATAAAATTTATATAGATATGTTCTTTATAATTTTGTCTATTCAAAAAAAGTATCAAATAATTTCGTCTTTCAAGTAAAATAGGTCAAAAACAATTTTGTCTCCAAATTTTAATTTCGGGTTTTAGAACCCAAAATGCTTTCGTCCTCATGTATATGTAAGACCAATCAAAATGCTCAATTTTGTTATATAAAAAAATATATTTATCCTATATTTTGTTATAATTATAGTTAAATAATTCTTGATTTTGATTGGCTAGTAGTCTATCTTGTGTAATGTAAGATTGTGTCTGATCCCCCACTTCCTAAAATATTACATAATAAATATCAATGCCCTTATCAGAAGAAGAAAAATATCTAAAGCTAAAAATAAGTTTAAAAATAGTATATTTATACTAGAGAAAGTTAAATTAAATATAAATATAGAAGATTTGTTGAAAGTATTCTAATGATTTTGCAGAAAAGCCACTAACAGAATATTGAGTGCAATACCACTAATAGAAATTTTGAAAATTTTTGGGAATAGTAGTAGTTACAGAATAGCAAATACTACAAGAATCATCTGATTGACTTAAAGGGGATCCTGAAAAATGTTCTTGATAATATACAAATAATTTTAAACTGTATCCTTGAAAATTAAATTGCATATAATAATAAATATAGAAGTTTTCAAGAATCAAAAGCTAAGTTTGCTTTAACTAAATACAATATATATCTGCTAATTAGAGGGTTTTTAAAAAAAAAATAATAGTTCTATCTTTTTGCTCAGAAGAGTCAACAAGTTTATTCAATTCTTGTTCAAGATACTTTTGTAGAAGTGAACTTTTCAAAAAAGAGTATTTTAATATGTGTAGGTGTTTGTGTAGTTGCAATACCTCTTTTAGGCATCAAATTTTTGATTGGTTATATTTTAGTATTTAAGTTCATATAATTGTTTTACAACATATATTATGTTTTCTTCTTGTAAATCAAAAATCCTGTCATTTTGATTTACAAATTCTGGTAGTGTTTTTGCCCTAAAATAAGCTTAGTAGAAAAGATGCAGAATCTTCCAAATAGTATATAGAAAAATTTCATCTCAAACAGAACAATATTGGTTGACTTTACTTAGTAGATAACGTTCTATAAAATCAAAAATCCAATTTTATTTCTCAAAATTTAGTACAGAGATGGAGAAGTCACCACCAATTTGTTATCCTATGTTCATTTTTTCAAAATAGTAGATAACTAGAGTAATCTTAGACAGTAAATACTTTGTGTAATCTTACTTGTTATTGTGATTTATCTAAGTTAGAATGTCATTTTTACAAAACTAAACAAAGAAGATTTAAGGCAATTTGCAATTACAAAAGAGGCTACAATTAAAAGTATATTAGGATAATAATAATTGTTTAATTTTTATTGTAATGAATTGCAGTTTATTAGTAAAAGAGTATGAAGACTCAATGTTGAACTTGGGTCCACATCAGCTGCTTTTATACTTTTGATTTTTTACAAATATAACAGTCTATATCTTTACATAAGTAATATATACTACAACTACTATTAATAAAATATATCTTATAGCACGGTGCATTTCACCTAAAGCCATCGTCTAAAATACACTAAGTTCAAATCAAAATAACTTCACCAAAATTATATATTTACTAATTTTTTTTTTATACAAAGTATTTTTTTATTAATTTATTTACAAATTCATTAAAAAAATTTAATAATTAATAAGCTAAAAAATTTGTTATATCAATTTAAAAATTGTATAATTTTATATATATTCTATATATATTTCAAAAAATTGGCGCCAGTCACGTGATAAAATTAGCCAATAAAATTTGAATCACGTGACCAACTACCAATAAAATCACTTAAATTATATATATATATGGGCCAGAACAAAATTTGCATAACATACAAAAGCATAAAATTCTTGCGCAAACTGCGTTTTATATTGTATATATGACCAAAAAAACACATTTGAAAGTTTATCTGCAGATTTTAGAAAGAAAGACGGTGTGCTTGGTAGGCTTGTATCAGGCGTGCTGCTCTTGCTTGGCATCATGATCAAATTTAAATCTTTCATGTTATTTCTCGCAATATTTCTTGAATTATTGCGCTAAATTACTAAATGCAATCCCACATTGATTTATAGATGAGTGCTAATGCGACAAGCTGATTTACTGGAATCGTCATATGCCAAAGATAAAGCCCAAAAATTAAAAATAAACAACGCCAATGATGGGTAGATATTGAATATATTGGGATTATCTAGGCCTCATGATTCCGAAGTTGAATTGGCATTGAGCAACTAACCAAAAAGGAATGTAATGGGATTCATAGTTTCGCAAAAATCAAAAGTTAATTAATAGTTATAATAGAGTAAAATCAGGTAAATAAGAAAAAAAAAATATATGAATATACAGTACAGAGCTTTAAGCCCAATTACCTCGATTTTTTTCCCACAATTCATAGGGTAAGATAGATAAGATGGAATATGATAGAAGGTTTTATGAATTTTGTAAAAAAGTACGAATAAAACAAGAATGCAGATTATTGATGGCTCAAAAAGTATTTGTCTCTTAAATAAAAAAAAGCCTTACTTCGCATTTTTGTCTTAATAAATCTTGAATAATTCGTACATATTGAGTAGAGCCAGTTATTTTTTTGTTGCTATAAGGCACTGCAAAATTGATCAGATGCTTTTTTTTAAGTAAAAAAAAATAAACAAAATAACACTTACCAAATTTCCAGGTAATGCCTCAGAAGATATTACAGAAGCAACATCCTGTCTTATTCTGTGTAAAAACTGTTTATATTTATGACAATTTCTGTTTTGTAGTATGGGTCGTATTAAAAAAAGTCTATTAATTCATTGTGCACGCACGAAAAAAGCACGTGAACAAAGAAAGGTTAATAACGAAGATAACTTACTAATAATCAAAGATAATAGTTATGACCTAGAGGATGACGAAGTAGCAGAAACAGTGCTTAATAAGATTATGCAAAATGCCCAAAAATTGAATTTTAATAAAAATTCACGAAGATACACCAGAAATTCTGATCGAACAAGACAGTGAAAGGCATGACAAAATCGTGTGGATGTGGCAGGGTATTCTAAAATAACTCAGTTTTTCAGCTCTACAAATAATTTAAGTTTAAATAATGAAGTAACAGAAGATCCATTAAATTCTGAAAGTGATCATGATGAAGAAAAATGAGAACAAAACCTTTAAGAAACCAAAGAAAGAGTACAAAATTTAATAGACACCACAGAAATGTCGAAGACTGATAAGGTGAAATATACCTCTGTAATTCATTACATACGCCTTATTCAACATAACTCATCTAAAACAAAAGCAAGTCAATTTGTAGCAACTATTCACAATGGTGATGTATATCTTGCTAGATGTATAAGTGCGTGGGGAAAAGATGCTTGGAAGGTAATCTTCTACCTCTATCTCAACATGAAAAACATTACTTCTTTATGATGAAGATATTTCTTTAAAAATCACAAATTATTTAAGAGCAACAAAATTCAAAGTAAATCCAAGGCTTGTTAAACAATATTTTGAAATAATATTTTGCCTGAACTTCAGATTGATGTAGTGCAAACAATTTCTTGACTACGGCATGGCATTGAATGAAAAAAATATGATTTTATTATAAATAGTACCAAAAAGGCATATATATGGATGGCCATAAGAGAGAGGACATAGTTGCATATCATAAAGTCTTTTTACAAGATATGAAAAAATATGAAAGATTAATGCTAAAGTGGAATGGTATTAATTGCGATGTTTGCGAAGAGCCAAATCTCTTACCTGGTGAACAAAAACATATCCTAATTACCGATGATGAATGTACCTTCTATTCCTATGATGGCACTTGTGAGTTCTAAGCACCTAAAGGTAAACAACCGTTAAGAAAAAAAGGACTTGGAAAAGGACTTCACGTTAGCGAATTTTTGGTAGAAACTATTGGAAGATTGAAAGACGAAGAAGGAGAAGCAAGGTCAATTATGCAATTAGGTGTGAATAATGATGGATATTGGGATGGAAAAAAATTACTCTTCCAAGTTAAAAATGCTTTATTAATATTTGAGAGGACTCAACTGGAATGTGTTAGAATTTGGGCATTTGACAATGCTACTAGTCACAAAGTAATGGCACCTGATGTTCTAGTAGCTTCCAGAATGAATTTAAAACCTGGTGGTGCGCAGCCAGTAATGAGAGATACGTCATAGAATGGAGAAACCCAAAAAATGATATTCTCAGAGAATTATAAAGATGCTTCTTTACAATTAAAGCCAAAAGGAATGAGAGAAATTCTTCAAGAAAGAGGTCAGTAGGGCAAAAAGGGGAGTTCTGGGACACTTTTTCGGTACCCTGGGTACTAAAATAGTCATCTTACCTTTTTTACATCTCTGTAAACCTATA
>QKWP01002847.1:26007-46036 GCA_003550325.1 Gigaspora rosea | reverse complement strand
CTGACCTATCTATATATATTTCAGGGTCCTACCCTAACCTAAGCACTTACTCTAAACCTAATCTATCTTAAATAAACTTAATAATTTTATGTTGTTAGAATTGTCAGAATTTTTACTGTTGGAATTTTTTTGTTGGGATTAGGACCTGTTAGGATTCTATTTGTTGTAATTTTGACTAGTACTTAAAAAAAAACTAGCCCTGCTTCAAAGAGAAATTCAAGATAGATATTAAAATTTTACAAGATAAACCAATGCTTTCTAAGAAAGCTACAAGTAAAGATTTTGGTATTAACAGCTCTTTTGAAATTTTAGAAAGTGGGCTTTTGGCATACCCTTTCAAAAGATCAGTAGTGTTTATTCTATCCAAATTAGGAAGGCACCTACCATATTCGAATCAAGATCATGAGTATATTTTGGTAACAAAGTAAACAATAAATGACATGTGAGGTTTTTTGAAGAAACTACTATAGGAATTATTAGTAGAATATTCTAGAATATTCTGATCTATTCTTTTTCTTTTTTGTTTTTTCTTATCTTTTCTTTTCTTTTAACATATATATGTCAGACCACTGAATTTTTTTGCTTTTTTTATCTTGTTCTTTTTATTTGGTTTTTCATTTAGGATTTGTAGTTTTTTTTTTTATTTACTTTTTTCTTTTCATTTTCTTTATACCTCTTTGTATTTGTTAAATTTTGTTATTTCATTATAAAGTTATTGTTAATTAATATCTCTGCTAGATCTAGATAGAAAAAATTTAATGAAAAGTTGGTAGTTATGACAGGCTGTAGATCCAAGCCAGTGATCTAGTTCTTAGAGGTATATGTATGTTCTAGAATAGTGAGATGAAAACTATTCTAGCAAGTAGCAAATAAGTACCCATAGTAACTGAACAAATTGTATTTTAATTTAATATTAAAAAACTGATAGCAAAAAATAGTATTTGCATTTGTATTCTCTATTATATAATAAAATACAGAATAACTACTAGGTTAATTAACAAAAAAAAAGTAAAAATAATATAGCACTAGATAGTAAAAGATATCTACTCAATATCAGTAAAATTTTAATTTGTTATAACTGTTTTAAAAAAAATTAAATCAAAAAAGCCTTTGCCAAATTGATAGATTTTTAGATATACTATATTTCTGTCAGAGAAATTTTTCTTATTTTTAAGTTTAAGGAAATTATAAGGCATTAAACTTTATATGAGTTTAAAAAATTGGTGTTTAATATAAAAAATATATATATAGGTTTTTAGCCAATTAAAATCAATTGCACAAAAATTAGCCAATCAGAATTGATTATATAAGCACTCAAAATTGGCGCCTATATGTATAGATTGGATGTCTTTTACTGTTTTGTACTGTAGTAAAAATAATAGTAAAAACAATAATAAAAATGATATTAAATTCAAACTCAAACTATAAATTTATAAAGTTTGAAATCAAATTCAAATTTAATAAAAATAATTAAATTCAAAACAAACCCATATATTATACTAAGTTTGATTTGAAGTTTGTAAACATATTTGGTTTTATTAATAAAATAAATATATTATTATTTTATTAATAATATTTTGGCAATAATCCCTTTATAATAAAATTGTCATCTTATCACGTGTATCTGTTACATTTTTACCAATTATTCCATTCATGTGAATCAGAGTATCATGATTGTCCAGTACATTTTTACCAATCATTTTGCATGTGCGAAAAATGATACCATAAATAGTTATAATCACATGTCGAAATTTGCAATTATTATACCAAATAAACATTAGCCCTATATTTATATTATTTAATTTTTATATAATTATATATATGTATATTATTTTAATTTTGAGTTTGTGCGCTTAACATTTTTGATTGGTCATAACTAGAAAACGTGATTAGTGCATAGGAAAAACAATTTGACAATTGTTTTACATATTGATATGTTAAAAATAACGTTCAATTACTTTTTAAATTTGTAATTATTGCGACATTTGATCATTTGCATGTTAATGTGTAATATCATAATAGATTCATAATTTTTCTATTACTGTAAATTAATTAATAATCAGTTCTTTGATTATTTTTAAAAATCAACTTTTGTTATTTATGTGCACTTTGCATTTTTTGGATTTAGAAAATTGCTTCCATTCTTATGCACACTTTGTATCTTTGAAATTTAGATTAACTGAGATACGGATAATAAATAATAGTAGAAGTATGATAGTTCGGGACTAGCAAGATAGTTAGTAGTACAGTAATATTTTTTATTTTTTTATTTTCTTTTTTTTAATACAATACTAACTTTTTGCGCAATAACGAACGTAGCAAGCATGTTAGTTTGGGACATAGCAAGATAGTAGCATGGTAGTATTTTTTTTTATATACAATATTAACATTTCTTTTTTTCTTTAAACGAAACATAACATGATAATGAACATAGTACAATAATAGAAGCATGATAGTTTGGGCATTAGTAACATAGTAATATTTTATTTTATATTATATATATATATATATATACAGAACTACCAATTCTTTTTTCTTTAAAACAGAACATAGTACAATAACAAATAAATGTATGATAGTTTGGGACATAGCAAGATAGTTATTAGCACATTAGTTTTTTTTTATATATTCAGTACTAATGTTTCTTTTTTTAAAACAAAACATAGCGCAAACATAGCACAATAGTAGAAGCATAATAATTAAGGACGTTAGTAGCACAGTAATATATGTATATTATATATATATATACAGTACTAATATTTCTTTTTTTCAGAATGTAGCACGATAACGAATGTACTATAGTAGAAGTATGATAGTTCAGGACATTAGTAACATGGTAATATTTTTTTAATGTACAGTACTAATATTTCTTTTTTTCCTTTAGAACAATGGATGTAGTGCGATAATGAATATACGCATGATAGTTTGGGACGTAGCAAGATATTAGTAGTACAGTAGTATTTTTTTTTAATACAGTACTAATATTTCGCAATGTAGCATGATAGTAGAAGCATAATAGTTCAAGATGTAGCAAGATGGTTAGTAGCATGGTAGTTAGTATGGCACACATGATAGTTCAAGACATTAGAAACACATTGTATTTTTTTCTTTTTTTTTTAATACAGTACTAACGTTTTGCACAATAACGAATGTAGCATAATAGTAAAAGCATGATAGTTCGACCGTAGCAAGTTAGTTAGTAATACAGTAATTAGTATGGGGTATGCAAAATAGTATGGGGCGTAGCATAATAATTAGTATGGGATTTAGCATAATAGATGGATAGAACATAGCAAAAAGGGCGCCAGTGGTGCCCTCAAAACACTTGTAATATTATAGAGTGAAACCTATGATGGAATTCTACAAAAGTACTAACCAATCAATAACCCTAACAAAGTAAGATCTGGTTTACAGAAACTAGCAATTTTTTTATGAGTTTAAGATAGTTTAAGATAATATTAAAGTTATTAATATTTTTTTTATAATTAAAAGATTATTTTAAGATTTAATATCTAAAAATAATAATATTAATATAGTTTAATAATTATAAATTATTATAAATAATTATATGATTATTGTTTAAGATTATTTTAGATGTTTTTAAGATTTTATTAAGATAATTATATAAGATTATTTTAAGATTATTTTAAGATTATTATAAAATTATTTTAAGATTATTTTATAATTGTTTTAAGATTATTATAAAATAAGATTATTATAAAATTATTTTAAGATTATTATAAGATTATTATAAGTATAATAAGATTATTATAAATATAATTTAATAATTTTATTATAATCTTTAATCAATAAAAAAAATTAGGTAGTTTCTGTAAAGTGTACCGTATGTGTTCAAAATTAAACTACCTTTTTGGCCAAAACATTACACAAAAAATCATAAAATAGCTTATTTTCGAAATATAGAATTTTTTGAAAAATTGAAAAACGTACTAATAAAAAGTTGTCCAAATGTTACCAAATTTTTATTGCAAGTGTATTTTGATGCGCTGAGCAACTTTACTTAATCGAACTTTTGAAGTTTAATTAGTAAAAAAATGTTTTATATGTAGCAACTGCCAACGAATTTTTAAGATTTTTAAAAAAATCAGGGGTAGCTTATTTTAGGTAGTAACTTATTTTCAGACATATATAGTATTAACAACTTAACTATCTCTGTTGCAGGTTTTACTTTTTCATATAATAATTATTAAAAATTCAGTGATATTTGCATTGATCCTTTTATAAAGATAATTCTTTATTGTTTATTGCTCTATTTTTTTTATTTATTACATAACTCAGTTGAAATTAAAAAATTCTAATACCAACTTAGGAAATAACAAATAATTTTTAAAAAGAATGCTTTACTATGACACATAATATAGATTATTGTAATATTAATAATTTGCACTATCTTATTGCTCTTTTTAATCAAGTTTAATTTGATTATATATTTTTTGCAAGCTCTACAATTACAATATAAACAATTACCTAAATTTGTTATCTTTTCAGAACTTATTTTATACTTTTTGGTAATTTTTTATTATATTTAATAAATAGGTTCTAAAAAATATAACATTTAAATAACCAAATATATTGTAATTGTGAGACTTACAAAAAAATTGCAAACTAATCAAATTCAACTAAATTAAAAAAGAAAGTTAAGTTCTATAACAAAATGTTTTACAGTAACTCATAAAATTTATAATGATTTATTGCAAACTAGCTCAATTATAGCAACATATTATAGTTTACTAAATAATGAGTAAGTAACATAATTGTTTATTATAATTCTTGATAAAATTTGAGATAATTCTGATAAAAATTACTTAACCTTTAACTATATACTTGAATAGTGGCCATGTTTTTTGAGAATTTTTACAACACAATCTTGATATTTAATAATGATATAAGAATTAATTTAGCATTCACCTGTGGTGACATTCACCAGTGATTATCTATCTATACATAATTATATGTAGCAAAATAAATAAAAATTAAATCTCTTTAATTTTAGGGTAAGGGTAAGAACTATGATGGGGCAGGGGGTATAGTTTATACCAAAATTTTACAAGAAATTTTTTTTTGCATAAAAAAAAGTAGTTTCATAGACAAAGTTTTTAGTTAGAAGCAATTTTTTAAAAAGTTCTTATTTTTGTTACACAAAAATGGGTTGCATGTTACACCTGATCCTTAATTCTAATTGGATTGGTGAAATTTACCACTGGTGAGCATTAAACTTATCCATGATATAATAATTATATATATATATATTAATTCAAATGCATACAAACCAACCAATTGAATAATAAGAAAAAAAGCAGAAGCACCAGTAGTGGTCTGTTTTATTTTTGTATTTGTAGTAAAACAACCAACCTCTTATATCCTTATATATAAATAAATGTATTGTTGTCTCTTTAAATCTATTTGTTTCTTGTTCTGTTGAGAGATGGATTTCAAGTATTGTATTGTTTATTAAAGCAATTTAGATAAAATTGAGAAGTAATGTTGTTAAGGGTTTGAAAAGTTGCTTTGCTATATATCTCCTTATAATAAAATTATCATCTCATCACGAGTGTTCTGTACATTTTTACCAATCATTTTGCGCGTGTAAAAATTAGATGGCATAAATAGTCATGGCCACATGTCATGAGAAATTCACAATATTGATTATATCAAATACACGTCGTTGGCGTTAATGGCCCTTATGACATATATTATCATGATTAATTGCTTGCTTGGTAAGTATAAGTGTGTAAATGAATTTTAGCCTTTAAGGGTATGAATAATTCATATTAATAGATCAATTACCGGTACAACTAAATGACGAATTTGTTCACATTAATTATATTATGCAAATAATCAGCAGATTTAATATATCGAAGAATTTTTCCACGTTCTGATTACGGCTTTATCGCAAAGTCGATTGAATTTTTTATTAATGAATCAGCTGTCAATCAATTTGCTTTTCTTTTAATTGATGATCCGCCAGTCAACAGATGCATGATCATAGTGTAACGTGACGCAAATTACTATGTAAATCACTTATAGACGAAATGCCACGATCACCCAAGGAAAAATATTTTTCTTACTAAGCTAAGTTAAAGAGTCATGTCAACTAATTGAAAGTTGTAGAGCTCGTCGAGGCGCATCTAATGGTGGTTAGATCATCAAAATCGGCCCAGTAGATGCGGAGATATCGTCGAAAAACGATTGGACGACTATGTAAAATTCTATGTAAACAAACATTTGTTTACATAAAATTTTACATAGTCGTCCAACGTTTTTGACGATATCTCCGCATCTACTGGGCCAATTTTGATGAACTCACCACCATTAGATTCGTCATAATGAGCTCTACAAGTTTCAATTAATCGGCATAATTCATTAACTTAGTAAAAAAATATTTTTCCTTGGGTGATCGTGGCATTTCTGCTATATTAATCTATATTATAGGTAGAAATGCCACGATCGCCCAATGAAAAATATTTTTTTACTAAGTTAATGAATTATGCCGATTAATTGAAAGTTGTAGAGCTCATTATGACGAATCTAAAGGTGGTGATATCATCAAAATTGGCCCAGTAGATGCTGAGTTATCATCAAAAAACGATTGGGCGACTATGTAAAAACAAATATTTGTTTACATAGAATTTTACATAGTCGTCCAATCATTTTTCGATGATATCTCCGCATCTACTAGGCAGATCTTGATGATCTAACCACCGTTAGATGCGCCTCGACGAGCTCTACAACTTTCAATTAGTCGACATGACTCATTAACTTAGTAAGAAAAATATTTTTCCTTGGGTGATCGTGGCATTTCGTCTATAAGTGATTTACATAGTAATTTGCGTCACGTTACACTATGATCATGCATCTGTTGACTGGCGGATCATCAATTAAAGAATCGAGTTTCATTATAGCATTTTGTATCTTGAAATTGGATTAACTGAGATGTGGACAATGTTAATAATATGCATTAGTGAGTCACATACCGTGTATCATCAAAATAGTAAGGTTTACAGCAATATCATGATAGAAGCCATAATAATTCCAATGCAAACTAATTTAACCCTAACCCCTATATTGTAATTATTAGAATAGTGCTCAAGTTTTGTATGAGGATTTTTAACAGCAATTCATAATAGAAACCACAATAATTTGATCAAACTCAGCCATAAAATATATTATTTGTCGAATAGGTTTGTAACAGTATTTTTTATAGTAATTTACGATAGAAATTACAGTGATTCTAATACAAAATAATTCACCTTTTCATCGTTACTGGAATAGTGAATTCTGTAGTGAAATTTAAAAAATCAGGTTTCATTCATTATGGGCACTTTGTCTTTGAAATTAAATTAACTGAGATGTGGATAACGTTAATGTGAGTCACATACTATGTATTGCCAGAATAGTAAGGTTTATAACAATAATACATGATAGAAACTATATAATTCCAATGCGAACCAATTAAACCCTAACACTGTATTGTGATTATTAGAATAGTGCGCAAGTTTTATATGAGAGTTTTTAACAGTAATTCATGATATAAACCAACATATTATCCGTCGAGTAGGTTTGTAACAGAATTTTTTTTATAGTAATTTACGATAGAAATTACATAATTCTAATACAAAATAATTCTTTATCATTACGAAATAGTGAGTTCTGTAGTGGAATTTTAAAAAATCGAGTTTCATTCATTATAGGCACTTTGTATCGTAAAGGGCGCCAGCGGCGCCCCATAAACACTTGTTATAAATATAAAAAAGAATAAAATTAAGTAGTAATAATAAATAAGTTTATCTTGTTCTATATCTGAGTAGAAATTAATCAGCTTTGTTAATCCATAGACTGTAATAATTGCCTGTTTATTAGTATAAAGATTAGTTGTCCAGAGCATAGCGGAGGACTTTATATATTTATATAAGGTGATAAAAAAGTTGCATTTTTGATGCATCAATAATAGTAATATCAAAAATATAACTTCTGTATTTGGTATATGTCTGTATGCATATAATAGTTACATTTTTGATGCATTATATATTGTTTTGATTTGTATTGTATCAAAAAATGAAATTAGATCTTAGTTGTTATTGTGCTTTGGACACACAATGCTGTGCATTATCCTAGTAATAAAATTTACAGGTTTGTATTATTTTGCCAACAATCACTTCACCAATATAACATATTTCACTGACAAATACTTACCAACAAGTTCATTTTACTGACAGTTTTTTCACCAAGTTCATTTCACTTACAAGTTTTTTTTCAAAAAGCACACTAACTTTAGCCATAATTCTATCTAATTCTATCTGACCCTAATGACAATGACCAGAATTACTTTGTCAGTGAAATGAGCTTCGGTGAAATAAACTGTTGGTAAAATGAACTTGTTGGTGAATAATTGTAAATGAAATGTTATGTTGGTGAAGTAATTGTTGATTAATTAATTGCTATCCAAATTTACTGCTATATATGGTATTCCAATTCTTTGGCATGCATTCTTTAAGAATTTATATTGCTTTAGTCAAAAGCTAAAAACATATCTTGAAAATGAATCTAGGATTATTGTTAGCCAAACAATACAAATAATAGTAGACTCTATTATATATCTGAACAATTTTAAAATATATAATTTCTTTTTTCTTAGTATCTTGATAATAGCTATACTAGAACTTTTAATAATTATTTTATTTTTACTATATTCTTAACATTTATTATAGCACATAGCAAATTCTCCAATTTTACACCAGTATTACAGTATAGGAATTTTTAAATTAACAAGTGAAATTGATATTTTTAAAATATTATAAAAAAATAACTTGAACAGGTCAAATGAAACTATATCGAGTAACAATTGGGTTCCCGATAGTTCACCTATTTTTAACTCATATTAATATGCATGTTTACTGGTAAATAAAACCTAAAATTATCTGATTCGTCTTTGATTGTAAACAGATCTTTGGCGCAAATACGAGACTTTTCAGTAATCTTTAAGATAACTTCCAAAGCCCTATTAGTTATCTGATTTGTATTTTAAATAAATCCGATTGATGTATTATTTTTCTCTATATAACAAGAAAACCGGAGACATTTTGGTAATCTTGATGGTTACTTTCATAGTCCTATCGGTTTCCCGATTTGTCTTAGCTCAAACTGGTTGTAGTATTATTTTTATCTATATTGCATGAAAACCGGATGCATATACGAGACTTTTCTGTAATCTTTAAGATTCCTTCCATAGAATTATCGGTTACCAGATTTGTATTTTAAATCAATCTGATTGATGTATTATTTTTCTCTATGTAACAAGAAAACAGGGAGCAAATACGATACTTTTTAGTAATATTTAAGATTCCTTCCATAGAATTATCGGTTACCCGATTTGTATTTTAAATAAATCCAATTGATGTATTATTTTTCTCTATGTAACAAGAAAACCAGATATGCTTCGGGTTTTTTTAATAAGCAAATTAGCATGTCCGGTAGGACTATTTGATAGTTTATTATTTATTTATTTATTTATACGTATTCAATTGAAATCAATTATTATAGCGATAATACATTGTTCACTATATACTATAATTATAATACATATTGTTTTTGCTAATATAAAAGCTTGATGTATGTCAAAAGCTATAATTGAAATTTTTAAAAATTAAATGTTTGCTTGAACGAACTATTGAGTTCATTATGAAAAATTCCTGCTTTATGAAGAAATGCCAACCCCTATATGAAAAAAATTAATAAAATAAATAAAATAACAATGAAAAGATTCAAATTTCATTATTTACCTGAAATTATTCACTGGAACTGCCCTTGGAATTATTTTGGGCTTCGTTATTTCCCTGCGCCGCCTCGGAATTATCATTGCAATCGTCATGTAATTCATCATAATTTTCATCGCTAGTATAACCAGAAATACTAGTTCTTTCATTTCTGTTATTGTTCCTTCCACTATTACTTCCACTATTACTTCCACCTCCATTATTGTTATTACTACCGCTTGGTTCTTCTTCTTCTTCCGAATGGTAAGTAGCAGAAATAGCCCACTCAGGTGCATCAATTGGAGGTTTCGTTTTATCAGTCCAATTTCTGTCGCTGTACCACCGCTTCCTTGAACATTTTACATGAGAAGTCTTTTCACCCATTTCATTGGCCAGCCGTAGAATCTTTCTAATCTATTATCAAATAAAATAAAAAAGAAAATAGTGCTAAAGCATCCCATAAAAAAAAAAGAACAACAAAATGTTACTTACTCTTCGTGATCTCCACAGCTTATCGTAGACATGTATTACATAATTATCTGTCTTGTCTTTGGGTTGTATTTTTAGACGTTTTTCTGACAATGTTCATTCTACATCTGTTTCAGAATATTCATTAAAATAGAAATCCCCATCATTTTAAAATCATCAAAATTCATCTTAGGAGTAAGTTCTGTAAGGTTTCTATTGTTGGTATTAATCATATGATTAATACCACAAACTCGCCTTTTTTTTTTCTATAAATAATAAAATTTAACTATAATTAATATCGGCACCCGGTACTCCTATAAAATAATTTATACTTGCTTCAGATTGTTGACCGTTTATTCCTTTTCTTTTTTTTATCGAGCTTCGCTCTTACTTTATCTTGCTCTATTTCCATTTTTCACGTCGGTGGCAGTGAAGGCTTTGGAGGACGTACTTAAGTTCTGTAAGTTTATATCTAAACTGACCCTCCAATCACTGACATAGTATTTTTTTGTACATGCTGAGAAATATCTGACCATGTTTTGGTTGGGTAAAGTTGAGGAGAATCATCTAGGCCATTTAAGATTTGAATTACTTCATCCTATAGTATTAATAAAATAATTAATAACGATAATTAATTAGTAACGATAACGATAATTAATAAAAATAATTAGTAACGATAATGATAATTAATAAAAATAATTAATAACGATAATTAATAGATAAGGTAATATTTAATAATAAAATATTTATATACATGAAAGAGCTTATACTGATCCGCAGTCATCTCTTCTAGATATTCGTGAGATTTTTTCATATATCCGGAAGGAGGTTCCGAAGTGACCGATGACTTCCTTAGATTATTTGCAGGAACGTTATGATCTTCGCTTTGCTTGCCCTTTTTATTACTAGGGTTGACTGAAGAGGTAGCAATGGCAGAATTAGTATTATCACAAGGAGCGACAGTAGTTTCATTAGCATCACAAGGAGCAACAGTAGTTTCATCAGCATCAAGGTCACAAAAACCCATATTATCCATTGGGCAGGAAAGCCCAGTTGTCCCCATTACACTAGTTGTTTCAGTATCTTCGACATCAACATATTCTGATGGATCATTAGATATAGTTGCTTTATCAGATTTTAATTTGTTTACTTCGTTAATTAAGCTTTCCATAGTGCTCTTTAAGAAAGAGATTTCTATTAATATATAAATTTTTTGTTAGTCATATCGGTAATTCAATTGTTCTATTAAAAAAAATTATTTTTTTTTCTAATTTTCGTATAATTACCTTTATCTTTTTCATCGAGACTTCTGGACTAGCGACGAGAATGATAACGTTCGTTTGGAGAAATTGATCTATGACTGCGACTTTCAATGTCCTGATAGTTTCTATTAATTTAATGTGAATGACGAGGCGGGGTTATTGAATGACGATGATAGTTTTGGCGAGGTGGAGTTGCTGAACGACGATGATAGCTTTGGTGAGATGGAGTTGCTGAAAGACGATGATAGTTTTGGCGAGAAGTAGACTGACGGTTTTGGCGATACGGTGTTGTCGATCGGAATGGAGTACCTCTTTGAGATGACATGGATAGTGAAATTGAGCGTCAAGCTGAAACGATGTTAATTTTGTATGGGTTTTTAGTACGTATTTTTTAAAATGAGTTTTCAAAAAAACCAAAAAAGGAATCTATAGAGCTATCGGTTATTAACAATATTTAATTTTGCTCGATCCATTTTCCCAAAAATAGTTAAGCTGTGTAATGTGGTGTAATTAGCCTTTGCTATAAACGGTTGGTGGTTCTGCTGCTTACGGTAATTTGTGATATTCTTGTGCATATGATCATCAAAATAATTTCCTCGCAATATTCAAAAAAGGAAATTTGCTTTTTTACGTTTTTTATACTAGATCTAGATCTAGTACATAGTACTAGTACTAGTACTAGATCTAGTACTAAGTCTTAAGTAAGAAAAAAAAAAATAAAAATAAAAAAAAATTCTTTCGAATCGTTAAAAAGTGATCGGTACGTATCGAAATATATATTTTTATGGTTTTTATGAACATTTCATCCAATATTTATTTGTAGCATTGTGTGTTATTCTCTATTTTTTTTTTTGTTTTCGTCGGATTTTTTAATGGTTAGATGAATTGATAATCACTGATCTGCAAAGAAATAGCGAGAAGCTGTAACGAAGGATTTGAATGAATTTGTTCATTGTTGCATTATTTTGTCGTTTGACTATCATCATACGTGATAAACTGGTTTACACAGGAAGATCACGAGTCGAAAATTAATCAATTTACTGCAGGATTCTATCGGGTTGGGAAGGTTCTGGTGCGAAACTTGGTTTTTGCGGAATGATAAATGCGCGTACATTCGTGCCGCACTTCTTGTGTTAACCCTACAATGGCAATTAATTAATGATTGTCAATGACCCAAATAGGCAACTAATTAAAATTGTTAGTTATTGTACTTATCTATTTTCATGTGGCAATCCATGTGGGATCAGCCTATCTGCTTGCCCGATTGGGATCAATGGCTGTGCTTCTGGGCTCGACCGGATCGTTCCTGACTGATCATTTCTAAATATATAGTTTAGCACTGCCACATTACTTTTCTTCATCCACATTCTGTAATAAGGGTTGTAACATGATTTTTACAATAATCGGAAAACAGAATTTTACAACCTAATTCAACCCACTACAATGTGCTACTGGGATTTTTTGCGATAGAAATAACAAAATTCCAATGCAAACCATCTCAACCTTAACCACTGTATTTTACATTAGTAAACGAGTTCTATAACATAATTTTTAACAATAACTCACGAAAGACTTTAACTGCATACTGTGTTTCACTGGAATAGTAAATAAGTTTTGCAATAGAATTTTTATAGTAATTCATGATTATTCCAATACAAACTAACTGCAGAAATGGGGAACGCAGATGGAACAAATAGTGTTGGATATTGTTATGAAAAAGGAATTGGAGTTGAAAAGGATGAAAATAAGTCATTCGCTTATTATCAAAAATCTGCAGAGATGGGGAACTCAACATTATATGTTCCGCTTTTGTCACCCATCTTTGCAGATTTTTGATAATAAACGAGTGCCTTATTTTCATCCCTTTCAACTCCAATTCCTCTTTGGTAACAATCTTAACAATCTCCAACATTATTTGTTACAGTTGAAAATTGTTATCGAAGAGGAATTGGAGTTCAAAAAGATGAACACAAGGCATTCATTTATTATTAAAAATCTGCAGAAATGGGGAACGCTAATGAAATGTCTTCAGTTGCAGAATGTTATCGAAATGGAATTGGAATAACAAGAGATCTAGATAAAGTCAAATACTGGTATTAAGGTAAATATAGAATTTAAATTTGAGCTAGTGAATTGAGACATATCACAATTCAATCATAAGATCAAGTGTAATTGTAAACAAAAGAATAATAATTTAATGTCATGTTTAAAGTTAGAATAATATTATAGCGATATCCAATAATTGTTTAGAAAAGTGAATTCATAAGAGTATCTTCTAGACATGAAAAAAGATAGTTACACCTGATATTGGTATACGATTGATTGACTTGATATCTCCAGATCAATAACTATAAAATACATAAAATACTCATTTATTATATATCGGTATATAATATAATATATACTTATTTATTAACTACTTTAAATGGTCGATAGAGAAAAAGATTTAACAATAGGTATTATATTATTGTTAATTTTTATAAAATATATAAGTTAGATATTAAATTATTTATTATTTATTACTAAATTTTACAAATAAATAGGCACAAACGAGTGGATATATAATTCAGAAATTTATGACGACTTGAAAAAAATATTATTAGAAAATAAATATCAGATATCTTGGATTTCTTATAATGAATTTAAAAATATTATTGAGATAGGTAAAGGTGGATTTGCAACTGTATATTACGCTGAATGGTATGATAAAATTCGAAATATATTGGAATCTGTTGCGCTTAAATTACTTCATAAATCAAATAATTATTGCGAAGAATTTATCATTGAGGTAATTTTTATGAAATATTGTTGTTAATCACATGATTCTTTGTTATTTATGCTAACTCATTTTTTTCTTAACAATATTGTGATATCGGTCTTAAAGATTCAACATTTTAAAATGTTTTTGTATATCAAGGGATAATGTTTCTAAAGATTATATTCTTGTCATGAAATATGCATCATTAGGTTGTTTGCGCAAAAATCTACATGCAATAGCAAAAATGAATTGGAATGATAAATTAAATCTGCTACAATGTATTGCATCAGATCTTCAGTTAATTCATTCTTATGATCTTATTCATCGGGATTTACATAGCAGAAATATACTACTAAATAATTTAAAAAGTGCATACATCGCAGATTTAGGACTTTCGATAACTGCCAATATTGAATTAAAATCAAAATCTGATGGAGTTTATGGAATTTTACCCTATATCGCTCCTGAAGTTTTGAACAAACATCCACATAATAAAGCATCTGATATTTATTCTTTTGGTATAATTATGTGGGAAATTTTATATGGTAAACCTGTACCTTTTGAGCAAGATTCCATGTTACAATCTAAAATACAATTTCAGATCCAAGTATGTGGTGGTTTACGACCACCTATTCACGAAAATACTGCAATGTGCTATATAGACTTGATGAAGAAATGTAGGCATACAGATCCGGAAAAACGACCAACTGCAAAAGAAGTTTACGAAATTTTTGTTGAATGGCAAAATAACGAAACCATTTTATCAGAATTATTGGAATCAGATAAAAAATTACAAAATATAAAAAATGAAGATATGCAAATGAATATTGATTCGCTGTATAAAAGTAGTTTTATTTCATTTAACAATAATTATACAAATCAAGGTAATTTGAAATTTTTTATATAAAATTATATGATTATTCATTTTATATTAAACCATTGTATAATAACTTTTTCACAGATAGTAACTTATATGAATTAGAAATACCGAATATTAACAATGAATAAGAGCAACCCATCCAGTTTTCGAACAGAAATAAGCAAACATTATGCTTTACAAATAAAATTATACCTAAATACAGTATAATTTTCAGAGAAAATTACAGAGAACCATGCATATTACTTATATAACCTCTCAACGACCTTTCCACTAGAATAACAAAATAGGATGCTTTACGGTAATAACTCAACCTTGACTGGATACGATGTGTACTGGAATAGCAAGTAGGTTTTGTAATAGAACTTTTTACAGTAATACCAATGCAAGCTAATTCAACTTTAATTATATACTATGATCTCCGGGATAGTGAGCAATATTCATGCTAATTTTACATTATTTCATGATAGAGATCATGATAATTTGGTGTACTGTCACCATCAAAGTTCTGTAGAGGTTTTTGTTTATTTTTAACAGCCGTTTTATCTTATTTTAGTGTGTCGGGGGTGTGTCAAATATAGCCTGGATTTGCATGAACAGAGAGCAGCTTCCTGCTTTGCAAACACAAAGTAGAAATCTTGATAATTTAAGATATATAAAATTGCCATCCAAATAGTAAGTCTTTGTAAAGCAGAGTCTTTTTCGATTTTTAATATTTGTCCTACCTAATTTTAGTGCATTGAGAATGCATCAAGTGTAGCTCAGATTTGCATGAGGAGTGCACCTTCCTGCTTTGCGAACACAAAGCAAATTTTTAATTATGTTCTATAATTGGAATTTTCAGTTTGTATTCTAAATGCAGGGAGATACTCTCCTCATGCAAATCCGGTCTACAATCGATGCACCCTTGCACTAAATAAGTTAGGGCGGTTGTTAAAAATTGAAAAAGACTCTGCTATTCTGTAACGCTTAATAGAAATCTAATACAAACTTAGAGAATTTTTTTTAGTAATTCACAATAGAAATTATGATTCCAATACAAACTTAACTCAACCTTAACAACACATTATGTATCACTAAAAGAGCAATTTTTGCTACAGTGACTCACAGCAGAAATCATGCAACTTCAATTCACTAACTCAACTTTAACCACATACTGTATATTACTGGAATGAGTATATTTTTTTACCAGAATTTTTACAATAATTCACAATAGACATTATGATGATAATTTTAATGCAACTAACTTAAATACTTACTGTGTCCACCAGAATAGAAGGTATGCTCAAAAAGTAACTCATGATAAAATTATGATAATTCCAATACAAAACTAATATGATCTTAATTACATACTATATAACAGTTTTTTTACAATAGAAATCTTTTTTAATTGGTCAAAATATCTGATATTTAAGGTAAGCAATTAACCTAATTTTTATTCATTCTGACTTAGTATGTATATGAACCTAATGATCATTTATTAACTAAAGTTAATAATTTTTTATAAGGGACATATTCACCTTAGTTTAGTTGTTGAGTTTACAACAATTTAGTAATCGAATTATTTAAGTTATTCAAGATAATGGCACTAATTCATTTAAGGGGTTTACGTTTCATATTTATACAAATCACATCATATTATAACACATAATAACCAAAATTAAGCATTCTTATAAAAAAGGAATGTTTAATTTCAGATTTGGTATAGTATTTAATTATTCATCTTTAATTTTTTTTATTTGCATTATGTTCATATCTAATGATCATTTGAGTATAACAAAATAAAAATCTGGAAGTGAAATTTAAGTTTCTTAATAACGAATTTAGCCCTATGAGAATTGTAATTCACTATATGTATTACCAGCTTTCAAATTCGTGCAATTTTTTAATGTTTTTATAGTAACAATGTTTGATTATTGTTATAGAGAATAATAGAAATAATAAAATGACCAGGAATTGATTGTATTATAATTATGGGCTAAATCATTAAAGTGAGAACTTGAATTTTTACTTTTGGTTACTCTACTATATAGATAGGCAAAGTAATTTATGTAAAAAGCTAAATCACTATGCAACAATTACTAATAATATACTTATTGCTAATTACATGCGTGTGAAGTGATTTTTTCATAACAAGTAATTTCCTTGCCCATTTCTGATTCTTTAGCATCATGATAATTCCAATGCAAGTTAACCACATGCAGTATTTACAAAAATAACGATCTCTGTAACAGAATTTTTTATAGCGAAGTCACAATTATCTAATGCAAACTAATCTACATCTTTGTAATCACAAGATGGCAAGTTTTACAACAGAATTTTTTACACTAAATTATGATAAGAATTATAAAATTTCAATACAAGCTGACTCCAAACTTACTATTGTATATTGCGCATTAGTGAATAAGAGATAGAAATTACGAAAATTCCAATACAAACTAAATCAACACAACTATGTGTTACTAGAATAATAAATAAAGTTTGTAACAAATTTTTTACATAACTCACGATAGAAATCATGCAATTTTAATGCAAACTATATTAACCTTTACCACATACTGTGTAGATAGCAAGTAAGTTTCATAGCAAGATTTTTTATGATAATTTAATGCAAACTAATTCAACTATGTGCTTTGCTCACCAGAATGGTAAGTAAATTCTGTGACAGAATTTTCATGATCGAAATCACATAATTCCGATACAAACATTATGTTATATTTCAAAAATAACCACACTATTATTGGTTGGCTTATAAGCATGACTTATTGGAATCTCAGACATAATGAACGTTCTGATTGGCCTGTTTAATTTCGAGCTCTTGAAAATGGGGAGGAGAACTTTAAACGAAATTGTAATTTCAAACAATCTAAGTATAATTTAACTGCATACTGTATGTACTGCAATAGTTAGTAAAATCTATTATAGTTAAAAAATTATTAACTAAGATGTGTGGCACGAAGCACCACTTATATCACTGGTATAAAAAATAATTTGAGCAACGGTTTAATAAGTAATTTGAACAAAGATTTAGTAAGTAATTTAAGCTATCACATTACTTTAGCTTATTTAATTCACAAGACTCACAGCATTAGCATGACGCTTTTTCACTTATTTAGATTACTAGCTTGTGTAACTTACTTATAACTTACAATTTAAATTTCATTTACTACCAAAAATCACTATAGAAACCACACGACCTTCGAAAGAACATTTATAAACATTGTGCAAGAATAATAAAAAATAATTGTTAACTCCAAAATTTCACTTAAAAATGATTACTTTTACTATTCTCATAGTCCTAGTCACATATTAACTATACGTAAACTCTACATGCTGAAATAATCGACAAAAAAAAAGGAAATTTGAACCATTACATGTAAGATCTAAATCTAGATAACTTTGTACATACCGCTAAACTTTCTAATAATGCAAAAACTTAAGCTAATACTCTTATCTACATAATCTGAGTATTATATTTATTTCCATGAGCTAAAGATCGAATCATCTTGATAAAGGTCGAGATAGAGATAGAATTCAATTTGATTTTTTTTAAAAGCTTAAAAGATAGTGAATAGATCACTTAATTTAATTCTCCTATTAAACTCTTAATGAATTTGAATTTATTAATAATAAACATTACATTTACACATTCTCTAATTTTATATGATAAATTCTTTCGTATATATTTGTTAACACGTAATCTTCTTTACCAAAATTTTTTTTGTTTTCTAATACTTTGAGCCTATATAATTTCTAAGTTCGTTATCAAGGATAATCACAAATAGACCGATAATAGTTAACCAATCAGGCAAATCCTATCTATGATAGTCACTTTCACATTAATGCCCACTTACATTATTAAGCCTGGGAAACCGTCAGCCAATACCATGGATTATCTTACGTTGATACACAGATAACATCTTGTCTATTTCTGAGACTATATCCTTTCACTTCAATTATGCATAAATCATATCTATGATCGCAAATCAATAATGACTTATCCCATTATATCAAACCAAATCATTCAAATTTAAAAAAGTTAAACTTATTAGTAATGTTTAACATGCCCGATATTAAATCATACCTGGCGGCGAAGCCGCCACATGATCATGTGCTAGTTAGGTATTTAATTTAAAGAGAAGAAGACAAGAAAAGCGTTTCCAAAAAAAAACAAAAAAGAAATCTATTGAGTTATCGGGTATTAGGTATTTAATTTGAAGAGAAGATAACAAGAAAAGCGTTTCCAAAAAAACAAAAAAAGGAATCTATTGAGTTATCGGTACAAGAAAAGCAGTTTATTTATATAAGTTTACCTTACTCGTAATTAATATTTTAGTGTATGTAAATGTAAGACGGGTATATTAAAGGTTTTATGAGCGAAGTGAAAAAGTCAAATAATGTCACTAAAGAAAGGATGATGCGAAGAGTCAAATTTTTGCAACGTATGATAAGAATGTATAACCTATTTATAATTTTTTATATTTCCGAAAGTCAATTAATTGATTATGCTACGACGTACTTCAAAGTTCTATTATATTATCGGAAATTAAAATTCAGATGCGAAAGAGTCAAATTTTTGCAATGTATGATAAGAATGTATAACCTATTTATAATTTTTTATATTTCTGAAAGTTAATTGATCATGCATACGACGTACTTCAAAGTTCTATGATATATTATCAGAAATTAAATCAAATTATGCAATTTACAAATATTTGCATTAAACAAACAAAAGGTCTATTGTAACTTTATTGATAATTCGAATCATTAAAAAATGTCAAACCAAAAAAGTTTAATATATAAATAATTGTATTAAGCAAATAAAGGCCTATCGGGATACCGGTAACTTTATTGATAATTCGAATCATTAAAAAATGTCAAAACAAAACAA
>QKWP01002847.1:0-22527 GCA_003550325.1 Gigaspora rosea | reverse complement strand
TTGTAGACAATTTAAAATTACACTACTTTTATTATTTTAACTTTTATAATTTATTAAGCAAAATTTAGACTTTACTTAGTAGAAACTATAAAATTTCTCTTCGGAAATATATAAAATTTTAAGAAACTTTTTAAAATTTTAATAATAAAATTAAAGAATAAGTTTTGTAAAAAATGTAATATCTTGATCAAAATTAAAGATAGAATAATAAAATTTAAATATATTATTTATAAAAGAAATATCTTTAATTTTATTCAATAAATAGGGGGAGTCAAGCTTAAAAAAATTTTAAGAAAACTCAAAAAAACTTTTTAAAAATGATTTTAGCGGGCAAATTTGCCCGCTAGACGGTTTAAGGGATAGTCAATTCAAATCACTAAACATGTGTCAGGGTCAAACAGAAAGTAAAATTGTCAAAACAAAGAGTATATTTTATTCGATAATAATTAGAAAAATAGTCTATTAATCATATTGGCATTTTGATAATTCTCTTGAAGATTCAGATTACATATAATTCTTGCCTATACTTCTTTAATCTTTTTTTTCTCATTCTATTTTCGTTCATTTTTATCTATATTTCTCATACTATTTTCGCTTATTTATCTATATCTTTATAATTCTATTTTCGTTCATATAATTTTTATCCACTTTCACTTGCTTGTATATTTCGTTCATATATCCTCTTATCTCTATCTTTTGCTCAAATTCTGTTTACATATTTTTCCCAGTGAAAACGGAGCGTCCCATTACCTATGGAATTCAGCGAAACCTTTTTTTCAGAACATTGAAAATGACGAGGCTGGTCTTAATGAAAATCTATCGGAAGAAGAAGAAGATTTAGATGATAATGAAATTAATTTTAATGCTTCTGATTCATATGAAGAAAATGACAATCCAACTGAACCTGCAGATACAACTAATGCTTCTACGTGGATTGTTTTTTGGGCTCTGAATTATCAAGCAAGGTGTACGTTATCCGATATTAAAACCAGTTTTCTAATAAAATTTCTTCGATACCTTTGTATCTTTCATGACGAAAATAAATATACCACCTTTCCTACAACTTTAAAAATGGCACGCAAAGCTCTTGGAATTTGTGCTCACATGATTAAGTATGCAACATGTGAAAAATGTTGTAAATTATATAGCGTTGCCGATGTGTCAACCGACAAGCCTAATTTATCTCCCAAAATAAGCCATTGCACCTTCCAAGACTTTCCAAATCGTCCAATGACTAATAAAAGACAACCCCGTGCTTCACCTATAGCAAAAAAAGGTCCAGTAACCAGTGGAGTTATATTTAAACCAACTTTAATTTTTCCAACTATTTTTTTGGTACATCAATTACAGTCGTTATATAATAGGAAGGGGTTTGAAGTGAATTGTAGAAAATGGGTAGATAGGCTTGTTGATCACAGTATAGTCACTGATATCTATGATAGTAGAATCTGGAAAACCTTTCAGGTACTCTAATTTAATTAACAAAAAAATTAGATATGGCAGCATACATAATTTATGTCAAACCAGTACTGTATTGTATAGAAATAGGAACCTTGATAATAATACCATATGCTATGATTTTTGTATTATCTTTAAGATTTCTATAATAATACTGGTTTAACATAAGTTATAAGATGCTGCCTATTCTAATTTTTCAAATGGGAGCGTCCACAATTATATATATATTTACTGCCCGGGTTGTTTTTACATACCTAAAAAAAATTTGTAACAACTTATATTTTTTGTATAACAAAAATAACATGGTTTATATTATTATTTATCGTTACAGGATCCTAGTGAAAATTTGTCCTTTTTCCGGAATGACCTATCGGATTGCTGTTTAGGAATAATGTTGAATCTAGATTGGTTTCAGCCTTTTGACAATTCTCAATATAGTGTTGGAGCCATCTACGGTGTCATTTGCAACCTTCCATAAAATGAAAGATTTAAACCATCAAACATTTTAACATTAGCATTGATATCTGGCCCGAATGAACTGAAATTGTATCGACTAAACCATTATTTGGCTCCTGTAATAGACCAATTAATAGGTCTGTTTGATGGTTTTAATCTTTCAAGCATGTATGAAAGCCCTACCAGCAAGTTTATTAAAGGAGCCGTAATTTGTTGTTCTTGCGATATACCAGCTGCAAGAAAGTTGTGCGGGTTTATTTCAGCACGAATTGCCTGTCATAGGTGCTTGAAAAGGGCAAACATTGGTGAAAGAAACCAGCCAAACTTTGGTAGATTTGTCGATATGGATGACTGGTTTTAAGAAAGAGATATCAATGAAATTCATGAAAGTGCTATTTCATGGAAGAGTTGTAATACCGAAGATGCAAGAAAAAAGCATACATCAGAAACATTGGTCTGCTGGTCCTAAATTTATCGTTTAACCTATTTTAATTCGGTTCGGTTCACAATAATCGATCCTACGCATTGCCTATTTTTAGGCATTGCTAAATGGATTGTTAATTTATAGATCAATGGATGTAGTGTTGTAAATCATCAATTAAGTAATTATTTTTTTAGCACACTAGTTGCAACTAATTGATTAATCAATTAATCGATTAGTTGCAACTAATTATTAAATTGATTTTCAATCGAACATCCGATTTGTAACACTAAATGTAGGCATTTTAACGTCCCAAGACCTAGTTCTAATGGAAAATCGGTCTAAAGAAATGCAAGTCCCCTCTGATATCGGAAGACTTCCTAATAAAATAGCGATGTGTGACGGTTTTACAGGGTTCACAGCAGATCAATGGAAGAATTTCGTTCTGGTGTATGCAACCACCATTACTTGGGATTTGTTACAAGATGATGACCAGAAAATTTTGACTTATTTAATTCGGGCCTGTTCGATTCTCGTATGTAGAATTATTAATAAAGACAAATTGGAAGAGGCTTACCAATGTTTTCTAAATATGGTAATGCTTATTAAAAGAACCTATGGATCAGAAAATTTACATCTAATTTGCATTTATGTTTACATATATGTGAATGTGTTATGGATTATGGTCCTTTATATGCATTTTGGTGTTTCGGTTATGAGCAGATGAATGGTTTATTAGGCAAGCTAAATATTTAGATATATTGATAGCTTTATAGTTATACTGATAGTTCTTTAGATATATATTAGAGTGACTGGCATGCCAGTACGTATGTACATACATAGTATATCTAAATTTTAAACCCTATTTGGCATGCCATTTATTAGTAAAATTATATTTATTTTATTCTAGATAATTTAATCGAAAAAGTACTATAATTTTATAATATAAAATATATATTTTATTAATATTTATATAAAATTATTTATATACTATATTAGGATCGTTACATAGCAGCAACAGAAGAATCAAGCCTGAATTACTTAAGACTATGCAATATGAGCTTTCTTCGAGTGCAAATGGTCTTTTACAAACATGTTTACAGTTCATTGAATGAAAGAATATGACTGGTAGTCTTTCTATGCATAATGGAAATGACTACCAGGAATTTCTTTCAATGTCTGTAAACATCGAAGAGAAATCAGGAACAGGCTCTAAACCATTCCTGGGTGAATTATTATCACTGAAGGAAGATTGATGGAATCTCCCAAATGAATTATTAGCATTGTTAACACAATATTATAACAATGCATATAACTATAGGTTTATTGCTTTATCAAAAATTCATACCGCTAGTCTATTCCATAATAGTATTACTCGGAGACAAAATTTTCGGGTCTATATTTTCGAAAAGACACGAAAAGTCGGCAAAAATACTTGCAAAATTTATATTAAATGACGGATCAACTGACATATTTCCTGCACTTGTTTAATATTATTTTGAACATGTGGTACACCTACCGGAATGTCCAAAAAAACATACGTTGGCTTTCGTTCAGTGGTATCAAGCTTTTAAAGACTCTAAAACAAGGTTTCATTGTGAAGTAGACGGTATTTGTAATATCAAATTATGGAATAGGCAGTTTTATAATTTAAGTAGGGATTGCATAATCCCTATGCATAAATTTTAGGCCGCTTTATTTCCGGAACCGTCAACGTCAGAATACAAAATCCTAGAGAATATATGTCAGTTATTTCGTTAAATAGAAAATTTCATATTTAATGTATTTTTTATTACATATTATATATTTAGAGAGCTACTATTTCCACCATGGTATTTTGCTATTTCTACATGGTTACACAAGATTTTCTATTTTTAGAATTCAAAATAATATATGCATTTATGTTACACAAAGGCTCAGTGTATTGTTTTTGCAAAAATAATTTTTGGTTACATATCACTAATGTTGTGTAATGTTATACACAGTTTATTTTAGTTGGGTTAGCCAGCATTAAGCTTAATGCTGGTAGGCACTATCATAATAATCTCCCGGCGGGGTTAGACATAATTCCGGCCCACCCTAACCCTAAATCTAGGTTCAAAGCAACATCCAATCACAGTACATATACTGGTTACACAATATATGACTTACGTTATACAAAGGCCCAGTGCATTGTTTGTGCAAAAATAATTTTTGGTTACATGCTATTAATATCGTATAACACTGCACGATCTTGTTTTGGTAACCTAAATCAAGTTGGGCCAATTGAAAATAATTAATAGTTATTCGGCACTTCGTGCCGAATAACTGAGTTATTTGCTATATGCTATTTGATTGGTTGATTTTAAGCACCAAAGGTGCTTAAAATTCAACCAGTCAAATAATATGGCAAATAACGGTAAGGTACAATAGTGTTCTAATGCTAGTAAAGCGCTAAACACTTTACTAGTATTAGAACACTATTGTACTGTAGTTATGAGTACTTCGTGCTTGAATAACTGGTTTATACGGCATTTATATTTGTTGGTTTTGCATACCAACTGTTGACCGACGTTTGAGATTTTAAATTTTTATGTACGTGAGTTACACATGTTGTCCGGATATATTTTAAATCTGGAACGGATTTAAAATATTTCAGATAACGTGTGTAACTCACGTGCATAAAAATCAAAATTTCAAATGCCGGATAACAGTTGGTAAATGCAAAATCCAACAAATAGAAAATGCCGTATAATTAAAATTATATTATATTAAAATCTAAAAATAGTAACTTTTCATGTAACCATGGTGGAAATAGCAAAATACCATGGTGGAAATAGGCATTCCCTATATTTAATTCATATTACATACTTGTATTAAATATGTATATTTATCATATAAAATGAAGTATAGACTTGCTGATAGCTATTATATATTTTTCCTATTTATGATTATAGTCTATATACTTACATATAGGTAGTCGAGATTTATATGTTTCGTTACAAATTAATATTCTATATAATTAAGGTTTAGTAGTTTATATTCAAATTAACACCAAAGACCTACAGGTACCCGATTTTTAACTAATACATTTCCAAATGATACCGATATAATCAAGGTTTAGCAGTTTATATTCAGACTAACTCCGAAGTCCTACCGGGCAGTGTTGTCACTTGGACGTGTCCATACTATGTTTTTTGTCCAACGTCCAAGATTGTCCAAAATCGTCCAAGCCTATGTCCTATGTTTAACTAATCAATAAAGTAATTTAAAAAAATATATAATTATATATTTTTTTAGGTGCTGGACTCATTGGTGAAAAAATTAAAATAGATTATCTTAATAAAATTTTAAGTAATTTTAATTTAAAAAAATGTCCAAAATGTCCAAAAAACATCCAAGTGACAACACTGCTACTGGGTACCTGTTTTTAACTGATATATTATAAATAATAAGCTTATATGATTATGGATAGCGGTTTAGATTCAGATTAACTCCGAAGTCCTACTGAGTACCCGATTTATAACTGATATGTTTCAAATAATAATCCGATATATTTAAGGTTTAGTGATTATTTTCAGATTAACTTCATAGTTATATCATGTACCTGATTTTTCTCTGATATGTTTTTAATAATAATATATGTTTTTAATAATAATCCAATATATATAAGGTTTAGCGGGTTATTTTCAGATTAACTCCATAGTTATATCGGGTACCCGATTTTTAACTGATTTAAAAATAAAAAACCGGATAAATATCGAAACCCGATATGACTCCGGTTTTTATCCGGGAGTACTGTTCCCAATTTGGCTTCATTCTACCTGTGTAGTATAGCAAGAACAATTTTTTTTTTTATAAAAATATAGAGAAAGACTTTAAGAATTAAGTTATATACAGTCAAACCAGGACCCCGAAATATACATAGATAGGTCAGGTTTTAGTTTGTTTATTTTTGGTGTTTTTATACAGATCTTTTCTATTTATACATAGTAATTTTTTGCTTATTTTTGAGATTTTTTTGCAGATCTTTCTATTTTTGGCAATTTTATAATTAATCTGACCTATCTTTATATATTTCAGTATCCTGTCAGACCTCTCTATAGTCATATCCCATATAGTCACACCTCTATATAGGGTTGTAATAGAGTACTCCAAATATTAATCAATTATATAACCCACTTCTGGAGTGCTCTGAAGTGGATTATATATTTTATTATTGACTAGAGTACTCCATTAACAAGCCTACCTCTATTTAGCACCCAATTTTGTGTGACAGATTTAAAATATAGTAAAAAACCTTATTATAGTTGCAAATCACTTATATACTATCACTATAAAATTTTGATTTTTTTAACAATTTTATTAATAAAAAACCCTCATTATAGTCACCAATTTTTAACTAAATACAGATTATAAAATCTGATTGGCCAATATTCATATTTATCCGACTGGTCCTATGTGCGCACTAGACATTTTTTGTATATATTATTCGATCACTTTCTAATCATGTGATAACTCAATTTTTTGATTTTATTTCTTTTTGCGTAGGATGTTGTGAAACTCAAAATTCATGTTAGGTAAAAAAGATTTAATGAAGGAAAAACAGTAAAAAAGTTAAATGAAAAAAATGATGAGCGAAAGTGAAAAAGTAAGCGAACGTAAAAAAGAGTAAAGATGAGTCTAATGATTAGAAAGATCAAATAATATATACGAAAAACGATAGTGCTTACGTCAGACCTTATGGATAAAAATGTTATCAGTTAAGTTGTAATGAAAACTGATTATTCGTAGGGAACAATATAAATGACGTGGCAAAGCCATGTGATTTATATAGTAACCTAGCGATAAATCAGTTATCATCCACAACCTAACCAATAACAAGTACTTATATATTTAAAATTATATATTAAAGCTTCTTAAAGATTTGACAGCAAATAACTTTTGATCAAATGAACTAATTTGGATGAAACGACTACCAAACTGTTTGTCTCAATAAGAAAATTCTAATGAGCCCAAAATCATTAAAATCAAATCACATGCTCCTAAGGTTGTTAAGAATTTGTATCTCTTTACATGTTTAAGAATTGGTTAAATTTAAACATCTGAGTAAAAAAATCCTTAATGATCTTAGCATTTTGTTATTAAATTTGGATAATTTGGACTCTTTAGAATCGTCTCATTGAGTCAAACACTCTAGTAGTTATTTTATCCAAATTGGGCCACTGAATTAAATTTTTAATAGTATTTCAAATATACACAAATATATTACTTATTGCCTTTGGTCATGTGACCATGACAAGGTATTTTACTTATAGTCGCACCTCTATACAATCCAAAATAGTGTGCGACAAACTTGGTAATTATAGAGCGGTCTGACTGTAATTTGTTTTTTAATTTATTAAGTTTAAATACTTTTATAAAGGTTTAAAGTTAACTATTTTTATTAAATTTGCCCACTATAATTTTGAACAGAATTTCCATAATTCTGACCAAAGGTATTAAAATTCTGGCCAGAGTTATAAAAACTTAATTTATGCTAGGTTTTTTTTATTCGCAAAATTTTCTGCAATTCTATTGGTTCTGACTAGTGATGGGAAAAATGCGCATTTTATAATAACGTGCACATGAATGCGCATTAATGCGCACGTTATATAAAATGCGCATTTTATAATAACGTGCGCATGAATGCGCATTAATGCGCACGTTATATAAAATGCGCATGATATCGCATGATATAATTTTTAGAATTTATATTTTCCTTTTGGAAAATATCGGATACGTGCTCAAATTTTTACTCCGATCTTGCTCTTCTTTTATATTCATATATTTTCTTTTCGGAATTTTTCGAGACTTAAAATTTAGATGGGATAAAATGCGCATGATTCCGAAACATGCGCATGAATGCGCATTAATGCGCACGATTAAGGAATCATGCGCACGCATGAAACCCATCTCTAGTTCTGACCCAATACTAAGTTAAAAGGACAAGGTTTTTACACTATACTTCTGTTTTTTTTATTCGCAAACTTTTCTGCAATTCTATTGACTCCGACCCAACTTCCGACCCAACCCAAAATTTGGCCACATATATAGGACTAGCTGATTTAAGGGTTCCCACACTGTAGTGCAGAATTTTTTACAATTGATTACTCTAGACCAATTAATAAAATTCTCTGAGTTATTTATACAATAACATATTCCCTAATCTACAAGAAAGTATAGATACTACCTAGCACAATATTCAACCAATTTTCAAAAAGAAATACTAAAAACATAGCTATAATCACAAATAAATACTACACTGTACTGTATTTTATACTGGGCTTAAAACTTGGCCACCTGATTTCCTGCTTACTACATATCGATTCACATATTTTATTTATTAGTTTTATGCAAAATACAATCTTCATTCTCTCTTTTTGCAGGGTCATCACATTTAAAGTGATGTCCACCAGGAGAAATATATCCAATACCATTTGGCGGTGCATCAGATAATTTAAGAGGTGCATGAAACAGTGGCAATTCACAAAATGACCTGTTAGGTATAATATTTGATCCTTTTGTCGACAAATGTAATTCATCAGGACACTCATGATAACATTTTTTAAATATTTCTTGCTCTTGAGCTGTATAAGGATCTATAAAATTCTTTTGTTCAATCAATATTGTCATTTATTACAAAATCATTGTTTTGGAAACTATCCCTTAATCCGTATTCGGGGCAAATTTGCCCCGATTTTCAGATTCCCGGCAGATATCTCACGCTACCATTAAAATTTACTAAATGTACCCCCCCCATGTTTGTGGCACAATGCACACAAACATAACCGCTACACCAATATTTATGTATCTTTGCCGCAAATAAAAAATAATAAGGTTCAATAAACTTCTAAAATGTTCTTTAATGTAAAAGATCGATGCTTTTAATTTTCACATTTTTTTTTTTTTTTTAAAAAAAAAACCCCGCTTATACTATGGCCGATAGTGATAGTAGTACTAATAATGACACTTCTAATAATGAGTACGATGATGCCGCTGATGATTCTTCTTCTGATTTGTAATATTTTACCTTTGAGCATAATAATCATGGAGAGACAAGAATTAATTACACAATAGATTATGAAGATTTATTTATCGCAAAGTTACAAATACAAAGATTGCAAGCAAAGACTTCCGAATTGCTCTTGTATGGGATTTAATTCAAGAAGCTATAGATAATGAAAGTAGTAGCAATAGAATAACTCGGGGTCAATTAAAACAAAAAAAAGCTTCATTAAAATCACCACTAAAAAATAAAAGAATTGCACATGTTACTAAAAATTTTAACCTACCCATAAATCGACTTTCTCCAGGGAATCATCTAGTAGAATGGCGTAGAAAAAGAGAATCATGCCTAATTGTCGTTATTTAAAAAAAAAATGACCAAGGAAAAAAAAAAAAAAAAATTGTGCAATTTCCCAAACTCAATTTTGGTGCATTAAATGTAACGTACCTCTTTGTTGCTCTATAGTAAGACCTAATTGTTTTAAAGATTTTCATAGTAAACAATGAATAAATTTATTAAATATATATTTTTTAATGTTTTTTACTGATTTTGGAATCGATTTATAATATATTAATTATACTTAAATGATGTAAAAATGATATTAAAAAATTCGGGGCAAATTTGCCCCTATTTTGCATACGGATTAAGGGATACCTTTAAATCCTGTGCGTTCCCAAAAAAGTCTATGAGAAATATAATCTTTCGGCTTATCTGGATGGGGTTCAATGCTAACTAAAATTTTAAGATGAATAAGAACATATTTAAAAAAAAAAATAGACAAATAATTGCAAAGTACCATCGATATGTTGTTTATTTGCACTAGATTTGCATGTTGAAGCGTCTTGGCAATAGTCTATATGGCGATGACGTCCTTTGCAATACTATAGCATATAACATCAGATATACACGCCATTAATTAGAACTAATAACGAAATATTTATGCATAATAAGAAGCAACTTACTAAGTTACAAAGCGCAAATGTTCCATGATCACCTGCTCTAAGTTTATAGCTTTGTAAATTACAATATAACATTATAATTGGGATAATTTATGTACACATAAACCAAAGAAATTATTAAACTGTACTCGAATTCCTTATCTTCTGAAGTAAATTCTGTCTGAGTCATGTTCCCGTGTTTGGTTTCATGTAACTTTTGCCAATGTCCGTAGGGTAAAATGCACTATAACAACGATTGTTAATTAGCTTATTAATTAAAAATGTACATTTTATAACACTTAAAGACTAAAATTTTGTGACTTATTATTTTTTGATTTATATTTTAAATTTTAAACTTTTGCATTTTGATTTGCTAAAATTTACTAATAGCAAATTGTTAAAAATTTCACATAACTTGTACCATTTTTCAATCATATGAAATTTAAACATAAGTCAAAAAATAAATTTTAATTAAAAATTGATATTTCCACACGCTTATTAGATAATACCACACCTTTCGTTAATAACTCCAACTATCCAAAGCCTTAATAATATATATTAACTTGTGTGTGGCATTATCAAAAAAGTGTGTGGAAATATCAATTTCCTATAATTATTCTAAAAGGCAAAGTCACTGAGCTGTAGCAAATTAACTTGGCTGCAATTTAATGGCGGCCTTTTTTTTTTTTTTTTTTTTTTTTTTTTTGTTTTACAGTACTCTAATATATTAGAATTTGAAATTATTTTTGTCATTAAATTTCATGCACTGTATTTTAAATATTTGAGCTATCATACGTAATATTCACAAAATTGACCTATATAGAATGTTATTATTAAAGACGAAAAGAAAAAAAAATTTAAATAAATAGACCAGTTAAACTATATATTGCATTACAAATTGTATTTTCTTACATTTAGCATCACAATAATGAAAGCCGCCTTCATCATGAGAATGCTTTCCCTCGTGCTGAAAGGCATTAGGTGGAATTTTCTTGCTGCATTTAATTCTTTCACTCAATTGAATATACTGTGCGATAGTAACTCCATGATAATTAAAAATTTTATATCAAAAATCATTCTAATACTTTTTATATCATACCTTTGTAAATGTATCTTGTTCTCTTGGCTCAGTTAAAATCTTGCAAACACCTAATTCTTGACAATCTTCTTTGCACTGATGTTCATTGCTTTTTTGTAATATAACATAAAATATGACTTAACATAAAACTTAGAAATGTAAAAAGTAATTCTTACAAATACAAACCCGCAAAAATGAAACTGTTGCGGTTGCAAAGCATGAAAAATGGTCTGTGCTCTGGCATCGTCGTTGACAATCAGGAATTGGGCATTGGATTGGACATGCAGAGTCATTTTCACAGCAATGCTGCTCATGTTCATCCTCACAAGAAATAATGCATTTGTTAGGACATTTATAAATTCCCTTTTTAATATTGGCTTGCAAAGAACAAGGTGCACCGCAATTATGACGCTTTGATTGACACATATGTTCTTCATCCTCATGGTCTATCCCTTTTGCACATTTCTTTTGACAATTACGCTTGTCACTGAATTTACATGGTTTATTACATAAATGGTATGGCTATTTATAAGTTTAGAAAATTTTATACAAGTTATTTAAAGTGAATGTATTTAATTAAAATTATTAGCTAAAATTAGAAAATTAATTAATTTTTTTTGGATAAATTACCGCCGTATTACATGCATGTTTTCCATAATGTCCTGCTTTGCGACTGCATCTTGGAAATAATCCATTCGAATGTGCATCAACGAACTCGCAAGTTGCGTGACAATTATGATCTGTCAAACAATCATGCGCATCTTCATGATGTCGATTTTTCAGACATTTTAAATTACACTCCTGGCAGGAAAGACCACATAATGTCCAAAGCAAAGAAAGCCGCTTGATTAGCTGATCTAGAGCATATGCACCATCCTTAACATCACTATTATCAGGTGAAAACTTGCTTGTGTTTTGTTGAAACCATTCTTGTACTCGATTAATTCGCCTTTGAATAATAAATTTAAAGAACTTTGATAATTTTTCAAACCATATAGCATCGTTAGAACAATCCTTGCGATTTTGTACATTATCCTCAAAATAAATTCTCAAATCGGCTGATAATGGTACAAATTCAGTGTTTTCATCTAAAAGTCGAAGATCTGAATCTAAAATCAAATCACATTCTTCTCCAATGTCATCATAAATATCATAAATATCAGTTAATTTTATAACTTGATCAGGAATTATTTCACCAGTATCGCGATTCTGAAATTAATATGTAATGTGTATTAATATCATTGTTATAACAGTTTAAAAGATTTAAGTACAAATTGACATACCGTCAGATGCTCTATTGTATTTGTTTTTTCTTCGATACCAAGAGATATTGCAATGTCAAGCAATCTTTTCAATGTAGATACACGAATTTGTACCAAATTTTCATCCAAAGAACCCCAATCACAAATCTATAAAGTTTGAAGTTGTAATCTAAATTAAAAAAGGCATCAAATTATAATTAATTTTATGTGCTTACCTTTAATTTGGCCATAACTACTTTTGTATTTTGTAAGAATGTTCGTGCATTATTATATTTTACATCCTGTTTATCTAACATCTTTTTGATATCTCTTAAACTTTTAAACCAATCAGGGTTATTAAACATTGGCCAAGGATTTATATTCAAACCACCCGGATACATTTTCGTTATAAAATTATTTTCCCCCTCCTATAAAATTTAATACAAATTTCCAATCTAATGTAAATTATTACTGTATACTCACAAAATAACACACGTCTGCGTACTATCCAGAGTATGCCCATTAGCAATATTTCGAAACAAAGGGCATTCATTTATTCCTAATTTTAAATCTTAATATCATATGTTTTACGTGGTGTTGGTTGTTTCAAAATATGGATCTTTTGCCCGTCATTTCGCGATTACACGGTATATAATTTTATAATAAAGCACCGACCTGCATAACCATTGTCCTGAATCTCAGAGAAAATTCTGACAAAACACCATCATGATCTTGTTTCGGTACATCTTTAATTATGATGCAAAGCTTCGCCTAAACAATATGATAAAATGAACTGAATTGGCCGATATCATTTAAACAAATAATCGTTAATTATTATTACCTGAAATATTTTTTCATCGTTTAATTGTGTAGCACCATACTGGAATCTTTGGAACATCGTTGACATATCCCAATTAATAGCGAATTGATTCTATAATTAAGGTGAAATTTGGTTCAATAAGTAATTTTGATATTGTTAATACAAAAATGAGTGATTAATTTAATTTTACCTTGAAAAGAATAAGGTTTGATATCATAGTATTGAATAACGTTAAAAACATCTCTATGTTATTGTAGCAATATTAAAAAAAAAATCAAAACCATTATTCTAGCATAAAATTACTTAATTATTCAAACATATAGACTTTCATCCTTGGCCTAAATTACCTTCTTGTGGTGATCGTTCAAGTGTTTTAAGTTCCTCGAAATCCAAGGCAACATAGATACATTTTTTGGTAATCGCTGTATTGAAAAAATTAGGTTTAACATAATAAAATAACTCCAGAAAATTAAATTAAATACCTAGGGACATCCATACTCCTTCAATACAGCGCTAAAATAATGAGACAATAGATATATTTTTTTAAGACCTTTATTGGCAAAATAAGACTTTACTAAAGAGTCTACCATTGCAGAGCCATCAAATATTGTTCCAATTAAATGATTTAGCATATATCTAAAAAGATCAAATCATTTAATACTTAACCTCTTACTGCTTAAAGTTAATGTATATTTATACTTACGATTTCCCACAAGATCTTTTTTATAATAAAAAATTATTTAATAAATATATTGACCTGCAAAATAATGCATGAAACTAATATTGTTAAAAAGAATTTGCTTACTGTTCTCCCATACTCGAAACAATTTTTACTGGCCTATCGCCAAAATATTTAAATATTCCTTCATACCATCCAAAACTAAAAAAATAATGACTTTAGGAATTTCACCATACCATTATCGCAAGTAACTAAGTTAAAGAATAATCCAAACAGACCTAATATTCTGTGCAATTCCATCAATTCTTAATGCTTCTGGATCAGAAAGCTCTGCATCAAGTGACCATAAACCATTGCAAAGTGGCTGAAACATATTGTTTCGTGCAACAGCAATTTGTATTGGGATTAAAATGCAAAGTTGAATTATCCATTCTCCTAATTGATTTTTCTTAAGATCACTTAATTCATCATTCAAATCCTTTGATCAAAATCCGAAAAGGGCAAGCATGATAATCCAAATCTATAGGCAAGAAAGTCATACAATAATAAATATGATATTTAAAAAAATAAAAATAAAAACAAACTGTTAGCAGAATTACCGCTTTATAGAATTTGCAGGTTTGTTTGTTGATCTTTTTAATTCTTCAAACATGTCAGCTATATAGTCTTGAAATTTATTTTCATAACTTGATATTTTTTCATTATCCTTTAAATCTAATGCAATTCGTAGATTCAATGTTCTATTTTGATCTGGATCTATAATGCTATCAATAGGATACTTTTCAAACATTAATTTATATGCATCAACGTATCCATTAAGCTTTGTTTTAGGTTCAATGCGAAATTCCATCCAAGAATTAATGCCAATCATACACTGAAAAGTTCCAGAAACTCTCAACTTTTTATCAGAGAATAACTCCAAAACTACCCTTTTTTCTCCCATGATAACCAAATTTTCACCTTTTTTGACATCACGCATAAATGAGGTATCATTGCCTTCCAGTTCCATATCTTGAGAAAAAGTTTTTATGGCCCTAACTTTCCCAAGTGATCGTTTATTAAATTTTTGTTGGAAACTGTATTGTGTTTTCTCATGAGTAATTCTAATAATTAAGGATCGAAATATTCCTGCATGTATATCAAATGTTGTAAGATGGATTTGATTTTCCATGCATGAAAATTGAATAAATTCCAAGGTTGATATAATTGGGGGCAAATTAATTACTACAAAAGGAAAAGTTTGCGATAAGTTATAATATCGAAATTTGAAAATATCAATAATTGTACATTGTGCTAACCTTTACTAGCAGGTCTTCCAAAACTTGAATAAAAATAAATATATGCCCGTTTTACTGCTAAATCATGTGTGAAGTTAGGCTCATTAGTTGAATCCTCTGTATCACTGATCGATATATCAGACTCATTATCCTGTTCTTTAGACATATTTCCATCTGTTGAATTTTCTTCTGATACATTTTCTTCGACAAAAGCAACAATACAAGAGCCGTCTGGAGTACAAACAATATCACTAGCATTTACTGGAAAATGAGCCGTTGCTGGGAAAAATTGGTTTGTGACCAAATCAAATATCCTTGCATGACCATCGGTTTGTACAAAACAAATTTCTTCTTTGTCTTTGATAAAAAATAAAAATTTGATATCGGGTATGTTATTACCATACCATGCACAAATTTGAACACCTCCAGCTCGTTTATAAAATTGTTGGTTTTCATAAATAAAATAAACATATAACTATTAAAATGTAAATATATCAAATCCTAATGCAATAAATAAAATGATAATGTAAATAGAACATACCACTCCTACTTTAGTTTGATAGATTCCAATCATGCGTTTTGGCTCATTTACTGCGATAACACAATGTTCTTCTGTATGAAAAGTCTTAGGTTTTGGATATTCTAATTTTTCTAATTGAATTGGGTTATGCAATGTTCTTTTCAATGTTTCGGAATAACATTCGAGCCGTTTTTGGTTAATATTCCATAGGGCAATAAAGTATTTATTGTTTTCAAATAATGATATTTTTCTTTTCAAAAAAAAAAAAATAATAATAATAAGCGTCAGTTTATAATAAATTATATTTGACAAAATCAAATATATATCATTCACCTTATTTCATAAGTTTGCGAATCAATTAGAAAGGAAAAACAATTATTCTGATGATTCATATCGACTTTTGGATTAGAAATATGTAATTCGTCGTCTCAAACTTAAAATGTCATTTTGATCAAGACTTGTATTATAAATTGTATATTGTAGTTGTTCGGGTTGAATTACTTCTAAATTATAAGTAATGTAGAGACCACGATCGTTGTAAGCTATGGGAATTTGGTTATTATCATTATTAATCTAAGTATTTCATTATTTATTACAATATAATTGGATAATTACTACCTTGAACCCTCTCTATTTTAAATGTAGGAGGCCTTTATAAATAAATTATTTTGAAATTTTAATGAGTAAGCTTATAAGTTAAAAAATACATAATAATCAAGAATTACCTGTCAGAATATTGTTGTTCAATTATTTCGCAAATTTTTGGAAATTCTCTATCCATGATTTGTTTTTGATTCATTTTACTTTCATTTTCTAGCCTTGAATTAATTTGTTTTGATTGATCGGAATATTTTGGTATGCATTTTTTCATATTGTGGTAGAATTTATCATTTCTCCATTCTTGATATGCATCAAAAAAACGAGATATAATAAGATTTTTCGTGGGTTCATCAACATTTTCAAATTTATAACTATGGAGACCATTAATAAATTGACTATCCGTTTTCTGTTTAAATTTAGCATCTACACTTAAAATGATGTTATTAATATGAGAATTTTCAAAGGTAAAAGATTGTTTAGTTTTTGACCATAAATATTCATCTTTATGTTGACTTTTTTTTTTTCTTTTCCTGGAAATATTTTGTTACTTGTTTGTAAAAATCAATCTCTTGATCAACTAATAAGTTATATAGCTCTTTAATTGCTTCATCTCTATCAATCTTATCTTGAGCTGTTTCATTTTCTTCAACAAGTTGTGTATCTATAGTCTGTGTGATAAATTCGAATAATTTCCTCAATTCTATCCAATTTTCTGAAGTAATTTTCAAAATGGTATTAATCGATTTTTTTATGTTAGGGTATTTTTCATGAATTCTTGTTAAATCTTAATATTAAAAAAGACAATATTAAAAATAATTTATTTATGAAAACGAATGTATAATACACATCAACATTAATACCTGCGTCGTTTTGGACTTCTGTAATTCCATCGTTTGACATATGGGAGCTATTAGTCTTGTTTATAGAAATAAAGGCTTCAAAAGCACTATGATATTTTGATAAAAATGTATTATACGATTATATATAAAAATTTTTCGAATTTTTCATACCGGTATTTTTCTTTTAACTTGTTCCAAAACATATTTTCAATAATTTTTCCGTCTTCGATAATAATATTTCTTTCGTTCTCTTTTCTTCTCTCTAGATCTGATCTCTCGGCTGCTAATGCGCCATTTAATGGACGCAAAAGGTCATTTTCCAACTCAGCAAATCCAAGTTTAATTAATTTTCTCAATTCATCTATATGCATTTTACGGGCTATTAAAAGTGTATGTCCTTTAATAATTTCATGAAATTCGGATTCAGAACAAATATGTTTATTATATATATTAGTTTTTGATTTCGCCTGCAATTTCTTCACTGTGGCGAATGCCTGATGAAAAGTTGACTCAATGACTAAAAAATTTATTGTAGTAATATAGATATAGTTTAGTGTTTAAAATTTTTTATATGAAAAGTTAATCGAATTATAAAATAATTACTAAATGGTAACGGGCAATTAGCATTATCAGCATTTATTTCACGCTTTATTTCTGAGGGTAACTTGATCTTTATTAGCAAATATAACCTTAATATGAGTTCCAGATACAAACATATAATCAGTATGACATCAGGAAATTTGAAATCTGATTATAATCGGTTGCAAGCAGTTAGTCGATTATGATCGATTAACTTTAAGTGATTGTTATCGGTGGAGGTAATAATAATCGATTTAAATTAAAATCGATTATAATCAAGATGTACAAATTAAATCGATTATAATCGTTTAATTATATACATATCGATTATAATCGATAAAAATCTCTCGCGTTCAATCTGTATGGATGATAGTAATCGACTAAAATCTGATGATTTTATGATTACAATCAGCTTCAAAATTTCCTGAAGTCATAAACATGAATATAAAATTATTACTTTAAATCCAGGATAAGGTATAAAATCTTCTTTTTCTTCTTGACTCTTCATAACTTCAAACTCAACCCCAGTTCCTTCAGTCTCTTCGTCCGAATCTTCTTCTTCCCCTTTAGCATTCCAAACAAACCTTTCTAAATCACTTTCACTTATTAAGCAAATTTGATGTAGTAAGATATCTACAAAATAGAACGACAATAAGAAAGTTGATGCTATTATTAAATTTGATACAGAAATATACATATACAAAAGGTATTGTTAACCTGTGCAAGTTTATCATATTTTTCTCTTTATGAGAAGTAGCATTTTCTTCATAACATCCAGGTTCAGGCCAATGAATCACTAGGCCTAATTCAATGTTCACTTTGAGTAGATAGATTCCAGGACGAAGAGTAGGTTTGCCCACATATATCTGACCAGCACTAGAAGAATCTGAACAGGTAAGGTAGTTATAGCTGCAATTATGAAAATTATAATTAATGAATTAACGCATCGTTCATAATTTATTATAAATCTTGACACACTTACATTTGTTCATCAATAAAATTATTTTTCAATAAAAGTTTCGCGATCAATACATGGTTGCCATAACAACCAATGAGCTTTAACTTAGCATGATTCAATTTTGCGTAATCGATATTGGAAATTGACTTGAAGCTATCTGGCTTTAAATCGTTGCAAAGCTTTTTCAATGACTCAGTAGAAATGATTATCTTGTCAACTTAAAAAAAAAGGATAAATTGTCAATTACTAATAAACGGGATTTTTAACAAAAAAGCAAAACCTTACTGCGTCCGTTTGATCCATCATCTTTACACAAATCGAGTAAACGATATAGTCCAGTGATGGTATTAGATAAAACTGAATTTGCAAAAAAAAAGTTGTAAAAAAAATGCGTTCTTATTTAGTAACGATATAGTAAATTATCATTATCATATTTTATCAAAATCAAAGATTTTTAATACATACCAGTTACTTCTAAATTTCCGGACATTTTGGGACAGAATATTTCTTTTTCTGCCAATATTGAAAAAGCAAGAATGGCTATGTTTTCCGCCTATCTATTTATCTTAAAATTCTTTCATACACAATCAGATCCACAAAATGCGGCTCTCAACATGCAACGTTCTATTGCATCTAAAGTAGCGATTTATTTAAAGTAGCTACGTACGTACTGTACGTACTGTACTTTATATATATCTGTAACGTCCTGGCTAAATTACGACTTAATGCAGGCATCAAGATCTAATTTCAGTGATTAATTTTAGCCAGGGGTTACTTTAGACGCAACAAACTCAATGTCACATGGATAAACAATATTGCAATATTTGCCCCAACGGTTTGCATTAGGGAGATTGCACTATTGAATTTTTTACAGAATTATCCGAATACATTTCTATAACAATAAAATTTTGGGGTGAAAAATTTTAAATTTCCTGTTTGGTAAATCTGAATAAAGTATGGCGTAATTAGAGTTAGTACATTTATATGCGTAGAATTTTGATCGTTATTACTTTTTTAGTGATATTAAAAGCTAATTGAAGTTAATCTCGGTTTTAACTAATCGAAATATAATAACTTATCCGATATCTGTACTATGATGAGGCTTGCCAAAAAATGTATACTTATTGGATGTTCACAAGAATAATTGTGAGTTAAATTGATAAATTTGTTAGTCTTCGAAAAACAAAGCTTAAATAAATAAGTAGCTGCGCGACGCAGTCGCGCTAAACCAGGAACGGATAATAAACTGTATAAATGCCTAGTGCATTGTTTGAATGGCGGCCAGGATCAAGCTTAATTCGATCAAAATTCGAAATTACATTTTTGATCATTTATATGGAAAGTCAAATCATTACTGCGACTTTTTATACTACCTCAAAAATTATGATGCATATTTAACGGATGTGTTAAAATTAGTTAAATGGTTTGACTATGACTAACTATTTAATTACATAAAATTTTTATACATACCATAAACCGATCAACTTTAAAAAATAGGAGACGGGGTTTAATATAAGATGTTTGATGCATAATTATTAGATTCGGGGATCATTTTGATAGGTGCGTCACGTGGCTGATATTTAATAATTATTAATAATTACGAATATCAAATAGTAAATTTGGGTTCTTAATTTAGGTCTAATTATAAAAAGTCGCAGTCATGTTTTGAAACGTTGAACTGATAGAGAGTTATATTTGTAGAATTGAGCTTATTTAGTTACGTTACGAATTTTGCGATGATCATCGATTACTTCAGTAATAAAAATGTAGATTTTTGATAATAAAAGTATAAGATTATACCGAAACGATATACTGGCTGAAAATTATCTTATCAAAAACTACATTTTTATTACCGAAAATTTACTTAATTTCGATAATCTGCTATGATAATCGCATTTAGGGAGAAATCTGTAGATTTCTAATTGATCTACAAACTCAGGTTTTATCCAACTCATACGGGTCTCAAAATTCCAGATCGGGATATATCGGAGCACGTCGGAATAATGAGCGGTTGGATCGGAATTTAACAATTTTGCCCAAGATCCTAAAACTAATAAATCATATCTATTCGTAAAAAATGCCCAGCTGATAATTTTGCTAACAACTAGGGCTAAACGCCGACCTAGATCCGACGCATCTGACCCGGAAATTTTGAGATAGCCCGGTTAAACATAATTACGCAATTCTGAAAAAAAATTAGAACTCAGAATATTTAAAATTTATTATACTAACAAATATATTGCGTTTAATGTATATCATATTAATTAGGTTCTTTAACGGATCGAAATAAATATAGTTAATGTTTAACTGCACTTAAAAATCAAAGTGAATCACAATCAAATTTTAAATATTGAAAAACTTATAATTTTAAAATTATTTATATTATTAGCAGTACCAGTACGATCACATGAATGTGTAACAAGAAATGTGAGAGGGAAGGTTCGATTCAACTTTTTTGGTCGTGGCCTATGCTGATTTTTGCAGAATCCTTTTTAGTAGGAGTAATGATTTTCATTTATCCATTTTTGGAAGGAATTAAGATTTTTTTTTACATATATTGTAACTTCATAAGTAAATTATGCAATATGATGCAAAATTTGACGTTACTGATTAAAATTATGAAATCTATACTATCTAAATTTAGTTCGTCCGTTTAAATGTTTTAATTGGTTACCTGCACATTACGACATTCTTGACCATTCAAAATCTATAATAGTTGTGACATTTGATCGGATACATGATTGGTATCATTTATAGCCAGCTTTGATTGTTGCGGTGTGAATATTCCAATGATTACATTTATCAAAATAGCTTATTACTACATTTTTTGATTAATAGTGTAGTTAATCAAGATAGTTAATATTGATCCCTATGATTATCAAATCTGGAATTATCACAAAATATCTGTAGAGATATCGTCATAGATTCGTAAGCGATCTAGAATTAATATGAAAATTGAGATGTAAACACAGTATGACGTCTTAACTATGATAAATACAATCTCTATTTGAAGTAAAAAATTCTAAAATTTCATTTTTAGAAACAGAATTACAGCTTTCGTTTTGCGGCACTCGGTTTTTAAAAATCGACATTCAATAATAAACCAACTCTAACAATAATGAGTAAGTCTGTAGTAAGCTTTTTTACAATAACTAGGCCTCCGCATGGGTCCGGGCTACCCATGGATACCCACAGGTAGTACCATAAGGGCCGGGCTAGGGTATTGATTTCTAAGCCCTAGGGTAAGGGTAAGGGCTTAAAAGTGAGGCCCTTACACAAACGGGTAGGGCTAGGGTATTACCTGTTACCCTACCTTTGTTTTGACGGGTACCCGTAGATGTTATGTTCACGTGACTTTCTGAGCTCTATTTATCAAGGCTTTAGACTACGTAATAATAAATTAATTTTTTTTTGTATGTACGTACTAGGGTGGTAACTCAACCAAGTAAATCAGAGCAAAACTTACTAATATTGCTAACATAGTTTTGATTTACTTAATTGAGTTACCACCCTAGTACGTACGAAAAACTTTCTACAAATTTTTATATGATACTGCACATAGCTTTGATTTGCTTAGTTGATAGGCTACTAAAATAAAATATCTGCACATATATACGAATATATGTAGTGAAACTG
>QKWP01002846.1:0-46075 GCA_003550325.1 Gigaspora rosea | reverse complement strand
AGGGTACACTTAGGTCCTTTATAGGAAACCGAGTGGTGTTAGGCTTACATGAGAAAGAACCGAATATCTTGTAAATTTATTTTAGCATAGTATTCTCCTGTTCACTCGCAAGTATCTAGCGGACTCGTCAAAAAAAAAAAAAAAAAAAAAAAAAAAAAGAAAAAGAAAAATCAACTTTGTGTAGCCTAGTATTAGATGTGAACATTATTAATTTACATTATATTAAAAAAAACCTATCGACTTATTGAAGTTTTCAAATTCATATAACGCAAAATGAAATTTCAACTTCGTGTGGCCTAGTATTAGATGTGAACATAACTCTATTAATTTACAGTAGATTAAAAAAAAAAAAAAGAGAAAAAAAAACTGATCGACTTAGGGGCGTGCCATTTATCATGTGATATTTTTTACTTAATAGCCACCCCTATCCATGTATGGTGTGATCACTTTATCTAATTCTAATTGATGAATATAATATATAGACGTGATCACTACCTTTGACCATGTATCCATGGTAAAAATCACGTGATAAATGGCATGCTCCTTACCATCGTCATTATTAATACAATGAAGTAAGTTTTCCCACAACTTGATTACGTTTTTTGAATGCAGCCAATAAAAACAACCCAAAATTATGTCATGTAGATAGATAAAATTGGTAAGTTTAATTCCGTCATCATTAACTGGTTGTAAAAATAAGTTTCCCACACAAAGGTCATGTTTTTGAAGTTGACCAAATAAGTATACATTATTGGACAAAAATTGTTGAATAATGGCAATTTGGCAAATAAGCACATGCCGCAAAGCGGCATGTGTGCCAATCATTTGTCAAATTACGGTATTCGACAATTTGCCCAATAATGGTATTATCTGGCAAATTATGATCATGATTGGTAGGGAGTCACTCACTGAGTTTTAATTTGAATAAACATGATTACGTTGTAATTCATGAAAAAAATAACGGCAAGAAATTTTTTCATGATCATATGAGTTTGCCGGATAATAATATTTAATCGTAAGCTTAGCCCGTCGTCACTATTAACACAATGTAACGTATGAAAAATAAAAACTTTACTATTAACTCAACTCATGCCTCTACAATTTTTTAAGAACTGTGATTTTTACTAGCAAAGTTTTTCCACAACTTGATCATGTTTTTTTGAATGCGGCCAATAAAAACAACCCAAAATTATGTATGTAGATAGATATTAACCAGTTGTAAAAATAAGGTTTCCCACACAACAATCACATTTTCTGAAGTTGTCCAAATAATAATATTTAAACGTAAGCTTAGCCGTCATTAGTGATGCCACCGAAATTGATTTTTAAAAAAGGCCTATTTCGTCTTTATTAGAGAAAATTAAAATTTTTTATAAGAAAGAGCAAATAAAATTTATATAAATATGTTCCTTATAATTTCGTCTATTCAAAAAAAGTATCAAATAATTCCGTCTTTCAAGTAAAGTAGGTTAAAAACAAGTTCGTCTTCAAATTTTAATTTCGGGGTTTCAAACCTGAAATGCTTTCATCCTCATATATAGCTGTCATCACTATTAACATAATGAAACATATAAAAAAATAAGTTTTCCCACACACCAAAGTCGAATTTGTTTTAGGTATATAGATTACATCAAAATGACATACGTGCACATGCCATGAGATATCCAATCAAATCACGAATAAAAGACCAATTAGCATTCAGAGCAGATCTCTGATTTCTTTATTGTAGTTTTTAACAATAAAGGAACATTTATTATATTATATGTGATTTATTAAGCAAATGTGGGATTCAATATCATTCCCCCAAGGGCTCAAAGGCCTTTATTTATAATTATTTTATTAACTGTTTACATCCGCATTGATCATAACAATCAGTATGATCATAAGTATCATTATGATCATAGCTATCATCCTGATCAAAATTATTCTAACTATTAACTTAATCAAAATAATCTAAGGTATTCTACCAGCAAACCCAAAATAAGAGATACCCGGAGTCACAAGGCACGTGCCTGCTACAGGTCACGTTTCTGGCCTTACAATAGTATATGTATTCTAGTTTAACCAATATTTATAGGCTCATCTTCTTTAATTTATTTATTGTATTGGTGCATAATAGCGAACATGGACGTTATTTTGAAACACGCATTTTTTGAAAATTGCTTTTTTGACTCGATATAATGCATATGCGCATCCCTTATATAAGTAGATCATATACTGAATTGACTGATCCCAAATTTGTTAAAATAATTCGAAATATTGTGCATGCGCATCCCAAAATAACGTGCATGGTCTTGAAATAACGTGCAAATGCATGCTATTATGCCCCAATATGGTATTTTGATTTTCGATGAAAGAAATTTGAAAGCTTCATACTGTAAGGATTAACTAACACATTGAAAATAAGCTAAATCTTCAATAATAGCTTATTTTAAGTTTTAGTGGTATGCATAGAATAGCTCTTATTATTTTCTATATATTCTTTCTAGGTAAAAATTTAAAATTTTAGGCCTTTTGCTTTATTGAGATTTATAATTTAAGAAAGTTATTTTTAATGTTTATACATAATATTTATATATAGCTTCTGACTTTCATTTATATTTTGTACTGAAACAAAATATTATATTCAATGATTGGCTAAACAATAAAAAATAGTTACTATATATTAAAATTCATTGTAGAGTTCTTATATAAAGTATATTCGCATGTGCTACACAATAAAAATTAGATCTATTGGTGAATTATGATGAAATACTTTGTATATTTTCATGAAAATATTTTTTAGTATATCATTATTCTAGATGACTACTATAACGATAAATTTTGCTAGTAGATTCCATACCTGTTGAGAAGGGAAAAATATTCTCTACTTCTAACTATAACGACTATACTCTAATAATACGAATTAAATCAATTCAACAAACGCTCAAGACTTCTAACCTTGACATAGTAGGCAGAAAGAGGCGAGGTTAATTTGGTCCGGGTTTCAGGTTCAGAGGCCTTGGAATTGGGTTAAGCTAAGTGTTTAACTCTTTTTACAGTTTTTATATTAATTATTTGTTTGATACTAATACACTCAAGTCTTTATCTTGTTTAGGTTATGGGATTCGAAGGTTTAATCTGAGTCAGGGTTTCATTCACGATGTCACGGAAAATTTCAGTGATCTGGCTTAAATTGAATTCCGACGGCAGCTGGTAGCAGTCGGAAACTGGCAATAGAAAGTCACAGAGTAAGATATATCGGGTTGCTGATTGGCCTTCCAAGGTTGATCAATACTAGGTGACTACAGGGTTACTGATTGTTTGATAAATAATGTAGCTAAGCTTTGCCTTATTTGTAGTAAAATAGAGCAGGTGACTAACCAAGGTATTTAGTATAAATAGGGGTAAGTATTATGACTTAGGTTCTTTTACTTTCTTTCATGAGTAAATCGAAGAGACTAAACACACTACTATCGGGATAAATAGACGTAAACTATGCTACATTAACACTTCTGCTCAAATTTCAAAGGTTAATTCTTAACGAAAAGGGTACGAAGGTTTTTTATAGGAACGAAAAGTGGACTTAGATGATTTATGGACAAAACTTAAGAATAAGTTCAAACTACTGGAGTCACTACTTCTACTATTATAGTTTCAAAGTGTTAAATCCAACTGAGTTCTTAAATTTAACTTGAACTGAGTTATCCTTTATTGAATGTGACAGAACCATTGCTTATATACTTTTTATATCCTTATTCTAATACAGGTTCCTACCACTGCATTTCTGCTCGAAATGCCAGAAAGTGTCAAAATGCATGAAATTTGAGATTTTATAGAATAGCCAAATAGCAAATGAATATTTTTATAAAAGCAATGTTTAATAGTTAAATCTATTAATAAAAAAGTACATAATTTTTTCTAATTATTTTGATACTATTATATTAGGTAGCTGTGCAGCGCGTGATGCGGCGCAAAACCAGTACGATCAGCTTTTGTACTTTTTGTATGTTTTTTTTGTTCTTGTTTTTAATTTTTTTTGTTGTGTATATTTCTTCTTTTAGTGTTTAGGTATGAGGGAGGAGGTTAATTGTGGGGAGTAATGTATGTTATAGTAATTGTATGGTTGTAAAAAATAACTAAATTAACAAGGGTCATATGGCTGAAGACCATGTTATACAGGTTAATTCATGCAAATTTAGTTATTTACACAATCCCATATAATAACTATACTATCGTATAGGTCTGACATAACAACCTGTGCGTCACCTTCACCTTAATAAAAAGCCAATTTTAATATTACTGTTATGAAATATTAATACACGATTATATAACAGCATAATTAAAAAAAATCAATCTATGATTTAAATTATAAATTCTTTAGTGCAAAATATCAAATAACTAAATCAAAGGTTAGGCATAAACCTAATAAAGTAAAAAAATCACAAGAATTTTTTTTTAAAAAAAAAGTCTAAACCTAATCTAAAAGCAAAAATATAATTATACGTAGAAATTTTTAAAAAAAAAGCAAAAATTTAATAATGTAATCTCGTTCGGCAAAAATTATATAAAGAAAGTAAAACAAAATAACTTATGATTTGGTATAATTAGAATTTAAAAAAAGCAAAAACTTAATAACATGCAATCCGCCCGAAAAAAGAATTTTAATAAAATACGAATCTGTCTAATAAAGAATTTAAAGAAAGTAAAGATTAAAAGCGAAGATTTAATAATGTATGACTTATACAATAAAATTTAAAAAAAGAAACCAATAAATAAAGAATTTAATTTCAATAAAGAGAGACAACAAGTAGAGAAGTTCCTTTCAATTTTACTAAAGAAAATAAGGAAGCAAGCTAGTATAGTGCTAAAAAGACTTTATTTGAGTAAATCTTAGAAACTTATTATCTTTTAGTAACTAATAGAGTTAAATCAGTCAACATATATGCTCTCTCTTCTTTGGATGTTTGAAGTTGATTCTTCGGTTAACATCACTTTTTCAGGACTCTCATGGGGAGATGGGGTAAAATGAAACGAATATATGAAACGAACATATAAAAATGGAAAAATTTGGTTTAATTATATAGTGGTGTTGCTAGTGATTTTAACTTATACCCAATACTCACCATTCTCACAATATGCAGCATGTAATTATGGATGTGCCATTGTAGTTTATGTCAGTAATAGTAAAAAGGTAAATTGGTATGTAGTAGAATTATCACAATTTATATTGTGAATTACTAAAAAAGATTATTTACAAACTTACTTGGCATATAATTCATTTAAAACTTGAGTTAATAATGAATTATTGTGGCTTCTATCAAGAATTACTGTAAAAACTTCTCATACAATACTTGTTCGTTATTCTAATAACACAATATGTAGTTGGGGTGGAGTTAGTTCGCGTTGAAATTATTATAGCTTTTATTATAATTTACTGCTATAAACCTTACCATTCTGGTGATACACAGTATATATTAACATTGTCCATATCTCGATCTAATTTCAAAAATACAAAGTGCGCATAACGAATGAAAGTCGATCTTTTAAATCTCGAATACAAAGTGTGCGTAACAAATAAAAGTCAATTTTTTTAAAAAAAATTAATTCATAGTGATAGATCAATTACAAATTATAACAAATTTATTACGACATAAACATGCAAAATAAATAGATCGTTATAATTGTTCATATTTTAAATATTCATACGGTCTTACGTTTTTTGAATACAGCAAATCAAAAATGGCAAAGTGCCAAAAATATTTTATAACTGAATAGCAATCGATTTTTGACAAGTACATAATGAGATCAATATCCACCTGATCACAACATATTTATACACAATTACGAATATATTTCCCACACCATCGTTTACACATGCACGTGTTGTCATCCTGTGCCGTTAGAATTACTATAACCCTTCTATGAATTGGAAAAATAAAAACCATTGCCCATCTTAAAAAAAAAGGATTCTTGCATAGTGAACATCAAAAAAGTTGAACGGAAACCATCTTTTCGCATTTCATGTTACAGAAGAACTGTAATCATACTGGTATATATCATGTGCACACACACATATAGTACGTATGTAATTTTCCCACGATGGCAATTTTTTCACACATATGCACAATGAAGCAATTACACGTAATTATAAGATATTGAGCACGCAGCAGCCAATATCAAGGGATCAGTTAAGGTTGCATAATGATCGGGTACTATCATGCCGCTATCGCAGCATAATGGTACCTGATTATTATGCAACCTTAACTGATCATATGATATTTCCAATACCTACTAAAATAGGAAAAAAATACGATAAACATAGTAACTTTTAAAATAGGAAAAAATATAGCGCACCAAAAAGTTAAACAGAACCATCCCTCCACATTTCATGTGATCGTACTGATATATTTCCTACACTATCATTCAATATACATTAACATGCACGTGTTGTCATTTGTGTCGTTAGAATCACCATAACCTCTCAAAAATCAGCATAGCAAACATTAAAAAAGTTGATCAGAAACCATCCTTCCCACATTTCATATTACACAAGAAATGTGATCATACTGGAATTGAAATTAAAATAATCAGTGACACCAGTTTGCATCATAATGAGTGATTTGCATATGAAATTATATTATATACAAGTTTTATCAACAAAAAAATCAGTTTTTATGGCCCTATTTATAGTAATATATTAAAATATGTAGTTAAATTAAGATAGTTTTATTCAAATTATTGTAATTCTACTAAGAGTTACTGTAAAAATTCCTTCTAATAATATATAGTATGAGGTTAAAGTTGGGTTAGTTTATATTATAAGTTACTATAAAAATTTCTAAAACAAAACTTACTTGCTAATCTAGTAACAGAAAATATATAGTTAAGGTTGAATTAGTTTGCATTATAAAATTAATATAAAAAATACAGAACTCACCTGTTATTTTGGTGACAAAATATGTAGTTTAAGTTGAGTTCGTTTTATTCAAATTATTGTGATTTCTATTAAGAGTTATTGTAAAATTTTGTTACAAAACTTACTCACTATCTGGTAATGCACAGTATGTAAATAATATTGACTTATTTTGCATTGTAAGTTACAGTAAAAATTTTGTTACAGAACTTACTCTTGCTATCCAGATAACACACTTTATTGTGCAAGCTCATGGGGTCTTTGCTAGGAAAACCACAGTTAGAGACTATTTAGATTTTGACAATAAAATTTGAAATTGCTAGCTATCTATTAATCCAATTTGAATAAATTTTTTTTATTTTATAAAGCTTAAATAGCTTTATAAAGTAAAAAAATGTTTATTCAAATTAGATTAATAGATAGCTAGCAATTTCAAATTTTATTGTCAAAATCTAAATAGTTTCTAACTGTGGTTTTCCTAGCAAAGACCCCATATGATTATAGATTTTTTCTTCTTGTCATTTTTTGTGCATTAATTACATAAGTAAACAATCTTAAATTGAACCTCAGTTAGCCAATAATAACTTTTAAAGCATGAATATAATTGTACAATAACATTGATATTGGATATGCAATGAAAATATCATAAAATTTGTTCTGTTAGAACAAATGATTGGCTAAAATGTGCTACTGCACAATACACATTAGCCAATTATTTGCTCTAACAAACCAAATTTCATGATATTTATTATTGCATGACCAAAATCTTATAAGTGTTTGGTTAAGGTTGAGGTATTTTGTATTTAAGTTACTGTAAAAAATTTGGTATAGAACTTACTTGATTTCAATAATACATAGCGTACAATTAAGGTTGAGTTTGTTTGCATTGAAATTATTATAAATTATATTATTATTTAATATAAAAACTTCTGTTACAGAACTTGATATTTTAGTATATAGTTAAATTGAGTTAGTTTGCATTAGAATTATCATGCTTTCTAATAGTTACTGCAAAAATTATATTATATAACTTGCCATTATGGTGATACAGTATGTAAATTAGTTTGCATAAGTTACTATAAAAATTATATTACAGAATTATTCATTATTTCAGATATTGTTAAGAGAGTTAGTTTATATGAAATTATCATTTTATCTTGAGTTCTATAAAAAATTCTGTTATAGAACTTGTGACTATTCTGGTAAGGCATAGTATGTAATTAAGGTGTATTAGTTGAATTTGAATTATTATAATTTTGTCATAAGTTATTGTAAATTTTGTTATAGCCTTACTCACCATTTCAATATGTGATTGAGTTATAGTTTGTATTGGATAACTGTAATTCTATTGTGGATTATAGAAAAAATCTTAATACAAAACTTATTTGCTACTCCAGTAACACACACTATATGGTTTATGGTTGTTGCTTAATTTTCCAAAAGCTATTTACCTGCTAACTCATTTTTCCATCACTACAATGCCAATATGCTATTTTATCTACAGCATATTTTTCAATAAGATATATATTCAATATTACATATTTTTGACAATAATTTTCTTATATAAGACATTTCCCCAATTATTATTTCTTCAACATAAAATTGGCTCGATTTAGCTTAATTTAGAATTAGTGCTAGTTAGAATTATATGTCAAAAAATTATTGTTAGAGTAATTTCTTGTCTAAGAAAAGAATTGATGAAAAATGTAATGCCGAACATATATTTTATTAAAAAAATGTGCTGTAAATGAAATATTATGTCAGCATTATGGTGTTAGGGAAAAGAGTTGGTAGGTAAATAACTTTCAGAAAATTGTGCTATAACTGATTTAGTATGTATTAAAAAAATTCTGTTATAGAACTTACTTACTATTTTAATAACACATAGTATATAGTTAAGATTAAGTTATTAGTATTAGAATTATTATATTTCTATTGTATGTTAACTGTAAAAATTCTGTTACAGAACTTACTTACTATTCTGGTAACATACAGTATGTGATTAAGATTGAGTTAGATTACATTAAAATTATTGTAATTTCTATTAAGAGTTACTATAAAAATTTTGTTATAGAATTTACTATTCTAATAATATACAATATGTAAAGTTAATTTGATTGGAACTATTATGTATTTATACAAAGCTTGGATTTTCTATAGTATAGGTAGGTAATATAAAAATATTATAAGACTATAATATATAAAAACTCTAACCCTAACTCTATCCTAACCTTAATTTAAATATAATTCTCATCCTAACTGTAATTATTTATAAATTTGCTAAATTAGTTCAAACAGTTGTTTTTATACATTACAATCTTATAATAATTCTATATTGCCCACCTGTATTATAAATCAACCCAAAGCTTACTTTGCTATTTCAATAAGTAGTTAAGTTGAGTTAGCTTGTATCAGAATTATCATAATTTCTAACATGAATTACTGTAAAAAATTCTGTTATAAAACATGCTATTCTAGGGGTCGTTTAAAGCAGGGTGCAATCACGTGATATGGCAGCAATTAACTTGTTTGTTTTGATCAACCCGGATCAGCCTGACAAAGAAACAAGAAGAAAAAAAGTGAAAAAATGCAAAAATACAAGAAACGAGTGTCAAAACCTACCTTGGAGCATTAACAAAAAATGTCGGGAAGGCAATTTTACTATAATACTATTCCTAACCCTAACCGCCGCTAACCCTTACCCTAACTTTAATTAAAAAGTCAAAATCATATAACTGCACCCTGCTTTAAACGACCCCCTATTCTAGTAAAAACATAGCATGTATTTGAATTAGGTTGTATTGAAATTTTTATGAACTCTATCATGGGTTACTGCAAAAAATTCAGAACTTAATATTTCAGTGACATACAATATGTAATTGAGTTAGTTTGCAATAGAAATATTATAGATTTTTCATGAGTTACTTAAAAAACTTTGTTACAGTGACACACTGTATGTAGTAAGTTAGATTAAGTTAGATTGCATTGGAATTATTGTGATTTCTGTCACGAGTTACTAAAAAAAAATTAGTACAGAACTTACTCTCTATTCCAGTGACAAATAGTATGTGATTAAGCTTGGCAATAAAACTATTGTGATTTCTATCATGAGCTACTGTGAAAAATTCTTTACAGAACATCTAGTGACCTACAATATAAGATTGAGTTAGTTTGCATTAGAATTATTATGATTTCTACTATAAAAAATTGTTACAGAACTTATTATTCTGGTGTATGCAGTATGTGATTAATGTTTAGTTGGTTTAAATTAGAATCAATGAGTTGAGTTGCTGTAAAAAAACTTTACTACAGAACTTGCTATTCTGATAACACATGGCTTGCATTAGAATTATTGTGATTTTATCATGAGGTACAGTGCCGTAAAAAACTCTATTACATAATTTTGCTCACTATTTGGTAATACACAATATGTAGTTAAGTTTGTGTTAGTTTGCATTAGAATTATAGTGATTTTTCAATTGACTGTAAAAATTCTGATACAGATCTTACTTGTATATTTGTAACATACTGCATATGGTTATGGTTAAGTTAATTTTATTGGAATTACCATGATTTCTATTGCAAGTTACTGTCAAAAATTATGAAGTTAATGTTGAGTTAATTTGCATTGAAATTTTCATGAACTCTATCATAAGTTGCTAAAAAAATTCTAGTACTTACTATTCCAGGCAAATGAATGTCAGCAAAAAATGTAATAGAGAAAAAAAATAATATGGATCTATACATATGTATGTACTGTCACGGGCTAAAAGTGATCTTTGAAATTAGGCACGGCAAAACCTGTGATTGAAAGTCGAAATTGAAGAAATCCAAGAAATCTAAAAGAAATCAAGAACTAAAAATTAATTAAAGATAATTAACGATATAATAATATTATTAAATATAGCCATCATCATAATAATCATGTAATACTTATCTTTGTAACCCCTTTTGTTATATTGATTCTTCTCTGATTCCGTTCATGATGAAAGATCCGATCTACTTTCCAAACCTCTTAAACATTAGATTAGTAAAAAAATTATAAAAACTCTGTGAATTCTCTCTTGTAAAATATATATATCTTATGAGATTCTGATATTCTTAACCTAATACAGTACATCAAATAAATCATCCTGATAAATAATTTATAATAAATTAATACCAAATCACCAACGTCATGCCTCTGGCGAGCTACCTTATCATGCAAATCTTATATTTTTGTATATAAATTAATAAACTTACGATTCTGCCCGTAACATTTGGTGGTGACTGTGAGATTCTAAACTTCATAAAATATGTGCCTTTTAAGTACCTAAAATGAATGAAAAACACTTCAATAAGTTTATGGATACCATGATTAAATCAGCTAGTAAAGAAGAACCTAAAGCCCCGCTAAAGGAAAGTAATTTAGTAAAAATTAAATATTTTTATGGAACTGATGACAAAGATCCTTTTGAATGGTTTGACGATTTCAAAAGAGCATCGGAAGCTAACAATTGGACTGAGGAATGTATGGTAAAGATCGCGTCCAGATACTTGAAAGAAATGGCAGCTGTATAGTATAAATCCGTAAAAGAAAGTATTGAGTATTGGAAGGTAAAGGAAGATAATGAAGCAGATCAAAGCAAGAGTTTCTACTATTTATTTGTAGAACAATTTGCCTCCAAAGAACATCAACATCGTTAGCAGATGGAATTGTATGAATTATAGCAAAAGGATACAGAGAAAGTGGATATTTATGCCACTAAATTTATGAAGCTACTCAATAGAATTAATGTTGACAATGGCTTTTCAGATGGGTTTATAGTCGGAATGTTCTTGAATAGTTTGAAAAGCAATAATACTACTTTAGTATCCGTAGCTGCACCTAAAAATTTAAATGAAGCAATTGCCGCAGCAAAGAGAGTTGAAGCTGGAGAGAATTATGGTCGACGGCCTTGTGAAATGGTGAACATACAGCGACAAAATGGAAATAAGTTAAGCGAATTAAAGAAGAGTATTAAGGGGTTAGCATTAAATTATGCGACCTTGTCTGTCCAATTAAAGGATACAAGAGTAAATCACCCTCGTAATAATTTTTATAGAGAAGGACGACCCCAGAATAATTATAAGTGGGAAAGAAAGAAAGAAATTGAATGTAATAAATGTGGTGAAATGGGCCACATGGCTAGAAATTGTATGCTAGAAAAATCGAAATACCTATATCCTAGCCAAAAAAGTGAAAAGGACAATTTTAATAAAACAAAAACTATTAGTTTTTGTGAGGTAGAAGAAACTAATAATGATGAAGTATATATTGTGGATAACATTACTTCTCAGGAGTCTGTAAAACGTTCGGCGAACCCTAAATGGGAAAATCGACTACGTAAGGTAGTTAAAATATCTCAAGAAAAGACAACCGGAGAACAAGATATAAATATCAAAAACCCAACTCGTGTAAAGAACTCAAGTCCTTTAAACAACCAGAAAAGAAAACATGGACTGTCAAAAATTGATTCTTTAAGACCATATAATGTAGCGGACGATATCCTAGCCTTACCTACAAACGCTACACTAGGTCAAATACTTCAATACTCTAACCAATAGAGAAATTTGGCTAAGATTTTGAGACGTCCGGCTATTACAAAGGAAACTAATTTCCTTAACCCTGAAGAACGACATCGTATAACTGCAGCCTGATGTTACATTCGAATTTGCAACAATCTGGTGCTAGCAGTATTAGATTCAGGAGCAGCAGTAAGCATAATATCAAAATGCTTATTAGACAAACTAGGTTTTAAAATAGATGATAAATCAGTCACAGTAGTAGTTATGGCAACAGGTGCTAAAGCTAAAACGCTAGGGAAGATTAAAGATCTAAGGCTAATGATACAAAATGTCATGTATCCACAACCTTATACATAATAGAATCCTCTGAAGATACCTTGTTATTAGGAACTGATTGGTTCCAAAAAACAAAAGCTCGCATTCACTTTGACGAGCAGAAATTGTACTTACAATACACAAACAGGTTAGTAGAAGTACCAATTTCTAATACTGGTACCAAAGGTCTTATCCCAATTGAAGATGAAGAAACCCAGAGTGATAGCGGAGATACATTTGACGAATTCGACTATGAAGAAGAATAATTCGACAAATTAGAAAAAGATGATAGTTGACTAATAGAAGAAAATCACGCATTGTACTTAACTAATATTGAAGAGGTACCTATAAAGAAAGACAAAGAGGATAAAAATGGAGGCAAATCTGTAAAAGAATTAATAAAAGAAATGATTAACAACAAAGAATTAATACAAGAACAACAGATTTTAGCCAAAGAATTTTTACTTACCGAAGAAAATCTATTTGCCCAAAATCTTGAAGAATTAGATCGTACTAATGCTATTACTCACAGCATTAATACAGGTGACTGCGCACCGATCAAACAGGGGTATTACCGGGCAGCCTACGAAGAAAATGAATTTATTAGGAAGGAAATTAATATGCTAAAGAAACAAGGGCTTATGATAGAAATAAATAGCCCTTGGGTGTCTCCGGTAGTAATAGTACCAAAGAAAAATGGAAAATTACGCTTCTGTGTGAACTATCGGAAGCTAAATTTGGTCACGAAAAAGGATACATATCCAAATAGTTCTCTACTTTAGATCTAATAAGTGGATATTGGCAAGTTGGGATTAGTGAAGAAGATGTAGAAAAAACTACATTCATTATAAAATATGGTACTTATGCCTTTAAAGTAATGCCGTTTGGTCTTTGCAATGCTCCGGGTACCTTCCAAAGGTTGATGAATCAAGTTCTTGGTGATTGTCTTGGAAATTTCGCTATAGTATATCTAGATAATATAAATATATACTCGAACTCATTAGAAGAACATTTAAAACATTTAAAAATTATTTTTGACAAATTAAGAAAAGTAAAATTAAAGTTAAATTCAGAAAAATGTTCCTTCTTTAAATCCGAAATTCATTATTTGGGACATATAATAAACAAGAAAGGGGTAAGACCAGATGAGTCTAAAACAGAAAAAGTCAAAAATTTTCCATACTAGCAAATCTTTGACAATTAAGGGGATTTATTGGACTCGCATTATATTATCGCCGATTTATTGAAGGATTCGCGACAATAGCCCGACCACTCCATAAATTGTTGGAGAAAGATGTTCTTCACAAATAGACTGAAAATCAACAATATACATTTAAAACATTAAAACGACACCTTATAGTGGCACCCATTTTAAGGTACCCAAATTTTAAAGAAGAATTTTACTTACATACTGACACGTCCGACGTAGGGTTAGAAGCTGTCTTGGCCCAGAAAGATAAAGACCACAAAGAATATGTGGTAGTGTACACCAGTTAAGGACTTTCTAAAACAGAAAGAAATTTTTCTGCCCCGGAAGTTGAGTGTTTAGCCGTAGTATGGGCTGTAGAACTCTTTCATTATTTGGGTGTGAAACACTTTACATTAATTACAGACCACGCCGCCCTTAAATGGCTCCATACTTCAGAACCTAAAGAAAAAAGGGCCCATTAGATTTTGAGACTACAATCCTATAATTATTCTATAATACACCGTGCTGGTAGAAAACACTCCAATGTAGATACACTATCGCGAATGTATCTACAAAAAGAAGAAGCAGAATAACAATTTTTTTTTATTCCCCTAATGTCACTTAAAAATCTGATTGATTACCTTTTTGTTAACAATACTCAATCCCGTGACTTTCTATCTTCAGAAGAACTATTGACCTTGTGACCTTTTTATGAATCTCCGACCGCAGCCGGCTGCCACTAGAATTTTATTAGATTTCCAATCAACATAGTAACTAAAATCTTGAACCTGTAAAACCCCAGGAGTCCAATTGATAGCCCGATATCCCTTCACTGGTGAATTCCTAAAACAAGTTCACTTCTACTATACAAAGAAAAATAGAAGAATATTAATTAGTGATTACACAAACAAAAAAAAAAGAGAGTTAAGTTAAAATTAAAAATTTGCTTCCCTAATAGTTAAAGTATTTACCACCAAACTATCACCACAAAACACATATACGATTAATTTAAGTCTACTGAGAGTTTAACAGATAAAATCAATCTTGAACAAACTATTACAATAAATAGTTAAAAATTCAAATTAGAATAGATTCATTATGTGTTTTTAAAAGAATCACATTCAAAAAAAAAAAAAAAATTTTTTTTTAGGCGGATTTGTATGGAATCACCTTAAAAGAATACCTCTACATTACGATGAGAAATGCAATAATTTAAAAAAGAATTAAATATTATATCCGATATAATATGGCGTAAATAAAGCCCTATAGGAAATTACACTTAACTAAATAATCCGTATCGATAGAATTAAGCAGTAAAAATTGATACCGGATTTTTGACCCGAAACGAATAAGTTATACTTAAATTAATTAAAATAAATTGGAAAGATGATAATTGAACTAATCATATCAATGCAACCCTGAATTAAATTGATTATTTATAAATCAGATAATTCTTATGAAAACAATAATCTGAATCCAACTTTTTGAAAATCAAAAAGTGATCGATACGATAAAATATAATTTTGGAAGAATTATTTAAAGAAGGGTGTAGTATATAAAGATTTTAATTCAATTCTTTTTTTATTTTTGTTTTACTAATAAGATTTTGAAAATCTAAATTAGTTAGATTTAAAATTTAAAAAACCAAAAAAAAAAAATATATATATATTTTTTAAATTACACTGATTTGATTAAGGTACTCTGCCTATAATTCGCTTAACGCGTGAAAATTGATTAAGGTACTCTGCCTATAATTCGCTTAATGCATAAAAATTGAGGGTGTGTTCAGACCTGTAATTTGCGGTACTCACAAGGTTAGCTACCATAAATGAGTACTATGTAAGACTTGAACCTGATTAGTATAATTTAGAAAAACAAATTAGTTCAAATTTTTAATTTAACTAAATATATAAGACATCTTAAAGAAATCCGAATAATTGGTTATAAAGAATACATATACTTTAAGATTTAGATAAAATCTGACACTAAAATATAATCTGGTCAAGGTAGTCAGTGTCCTGGCATCCTTTTTTTTTAAAAAAAAAATATGGATCCACTTCATTATCAACTATTGAAGACATTCCTCTTAGAACATATATTACCAAGAAAATTAACTTATCAAGAATGTTGAAGCATACAAAGCACAAGTCAATTCTTCATAGTTAAAGATGGTTTAATCTATAAGAAAGATAAACATAATATTAACCATCTACTAAAAGTAATTCAAAAATATGAAGTACAGTCTGACCTCTCTATAATCACCAAGTATGTCGCACTTCTTTTGGTGATTGTATAGAGGTGTGACTATAAATAAAATAGCTTGTTATGGTCACGTGACCAAAAGCCAATAAGTAATGTATTTGTGTATTAAAAAATTTAAACCGTTTGATAGTGATAACTCTTGAACCAGTGGTCCAATTTGGATAAAACAACTACCAGAGTGTTTGGCTCAATGAAACGATTCTAAAGAGTCCACAATCATCCTAATTTAATTACAAAATGCTAAGATCTTTAAAGATTTTTCACTCAGATATTTAAATTTAATCAATTTTTAAACATGTAAAGTGATACAAATCCTTAACGATCTCAGGATCGTGTGATCCGATTTAAACGATCTAGTGCTCAATAGAATCGTCACATCGAGACGAACATTTTGGTAGTTGTTTCATCCAAATCGGACCACTGCATCGAAAGTTAATTGCTGTCAAACATTTAAGAATTTTTAATAGAATATTTTAAATAAACATGAATATAAATATTGGCCAATCAGATTTTATAATCTATATTTAGTAATAATTGGTGACTATAACGAGGTTTTTTATTAATAAAATGGATAAAAAAATCAAAATTTTTTGGTGATAATGATTATAAGTAATATGTGACTATAATGAGGTTTTTTACTATATTTTAAGTCTATTGCACAATATTGGGTGTTTATATAGAGGTGTGACTATATGGGGTGTGACTATAGAGAGGTCAGACTGTAGAACCAATTTTATTTTTGGTTCATACTCACCCATTAGGAGGACACTTTGGCATAGACACCATGTTTAATAAAGTTAGGACTAAATATTACTGGCTACAAATGTACACTGATATTAGATGATTTGTCCGTACCTGCGATGCGTGCCAAAGAAGAGGAAAGAATTTAGCAAAGCCTCCATTACATCCAAATTCCAATCGAAGCTCCGTTTTATAAAATTGGAATTGATATTGTTAGAAAATTAACTGTAACTCCAAAGGGGAATAGGTACATTGTAGTCGCTACCGACTACATGACCAAATGGCCGAAAGCAAGAGCCATTAAAAATGCCAATGCTCAGAAAGTGGCTGATTTTATTTATGAAGACATAGTATGTTGCTATGGATGCCCGCAAGACCTACTCTCTGATAGGGGAACCCATTTTTGTAATAATTTTATGGATGAATTTCTTAAAAAATTCGCTATTAACCACCATTAGTAGGGCGAAAAAGGGAGTTCTAGGACAAAACCTGGGACAGAATCCAAATTGGCCTTCTAGACCCTTCTATAAACTCTTCTAGATATATTTAATCATATATCGAATTCAAGCTCTAAATTATGCTAGAGCTAAATCCTATTAACTTACTCCTAAATTTGGGCTTCCAACATTAAGGAGTACATAGTTTTTGTTAATGCTCTAGCTATGTTTTTAAATCCAAACAAGATAACAAAACAATTATGCTATCTCACTTGCCCTTGAAACAAGCAGAGAGCACCGAGGACCGAAGTGTCCGAGTATGCTTCTCTGCGAGCCCATTCAAGCCTAAAATGCATACTATTTTCTATGTTATCCTAGAATTAATTCAAAAAGCGATTTATTACTATCTAGCAAAGGACAAAAATCTTATTGAAAATGGGGCTTGCCCCATTTTTGGTAAGACTTTTTGTTTCCTATACCCAAGTCTTACCAAAAAGTTTTACCAAAAATATTAATCCGGCAAAGTCTTACCAAAAGTCTTACCAAAAAAATTTAACCCAGCAAAGTCTTACCAATAAGTTTTACTAAAAATCACTATCTATTCTGAGTTTTTTAAGGCTTTATTACGCAATCTGTTATAATATTGGATCACATAATAGCCCTTAACATGTAATGGACATCGCCCAGAACTCGAGCTAGTGGGCTTACCACATTCACTACACAAAACGCGTACCTTAGATTTCCAATGAAAGTGGCACCCTTCGAATCGCATACAAGGCCTACCGCAAGCCTTGCCATTATTGTGTAAATATGGGCAAGAATATTCTCCAATCATTTTTGCTTATAGGGAAAAATAATTAATTAAATAAAAAGTTTGTAAAGGTATTATATATCCCGTTAAGTTACCATCATTAAGGGAAATAATTAATTAAAAAAAAAATTTTATAGAGTATTATATACAAATCACGATGGCTAAAGGCAAAAGAATTTGTAATAGATGTGGTTATAACTTTGCAACACCACGTAAACTTCGTGATCATTTAGAAAGAAAATTCAAATGCAAACCAATTTCACAAATCACAATTCCCCAAGGTATCCCTCCTCCTGTCACCCACATTCAAGGAAGAAATCGAAGACGAGAAGTAACAAAAGGAAATAAATTACAATCCCCAATACCAATTTCCCAAGACCAAGATCCAAAAGCCGGTCCAGGCCTAGCAACCCAAGCATATAGAGAAGAAATAACCTCCCAGAACGAAGTTCAAGAGAAAAAATATGCCCCAGAAAGCCATTTTCGATCGATTTATGAAGTAGAAGATGGGGTCATAGAAAAAGAGCCACCCACAAAAAATATAGAATTTTTTGAAAGAAGACATGACCCCGATAGACAACATCAAAATTCCAAATCCATGACGGTATGGGAGGGTATCGTACTATCAAACAAAAACCCAGCATATTTATTTAATAAACGTCCAGACAATACAATAAAATATGCAGATGCACCATACATGCCCCAACTCATGGATTCATTACGAAGTGCAATTACAGATATCCTAAAAAAAGAGCTTCGCAAAAAGGACCAAATAAAATCAGCATTAGTTATAAATGCCATATACATAAAATATGAATATAAAGGAATTGGTGATATGGCTGATATAAAAAACTATAATACAAGTTATCACTACCCATATCATAGAAACAATATATATGTACTCCTTTCATAAAATGATATAGACCAGCATTTAACACAATTTGTTGAGGAAATTGATGAAAAGATTGAGGCATATATGAAGGAAGGATATGTTTAGCAAAATTCTTCTTAGATTAGAAATGATATTAATTGAGACCTATACCCTCTGTCAATCTAATGGAGTATCCTATATTCCAACACCCAAAAAGCTCGCCAATAAAAAATGTACTATCAATCCAGACAATCAAGGTTTAGTTGATCCAGAAACAAATACCTTATCAGAAAAATGTCTCCAAGAGGCATTAGAAGCATATTTTGCTTATCAGGATGGACATACAGAACATCTTGAACGAATCTTCCGAGCCACAAAATACAAGCCCTATTTAGATATAGTTAAGCTAGATAGGATTCCCATGCCTACCCCAGTTTGTTCCTGTATATTTAATAAGATTGAGGAAATGAATCCTGATATCTCTATCAATGTCTGGGAATGGAAAGAAGAAACAGCATCTCCCAAGCCAGTAATAGCTAGCAGGAACTATAAAAGACAACATATTATTGATCTCATGGCTCTTACAGATATTACCAAATCTGAAGAAGATAAATACGAACAAAAAAACAACTTTCTTTGGATTAAGAATATAAATGGGCTAGTTTTTAGAGATACCGCTCATCATTGTAAAAGATATATTTGTAGAAAATGTACTCAAAGTTTTTCATCAGAAAAAACTTTTGCCCATCATTTTGAACACTGTCTTAGTTTGGGGGAAGCAACTCAAAAAGTCAAATTACCTACTGAAGGGGTTGATGACTTCGAAGCATTTAAGAACTAAGGGCGGATGATCAATACCCCATGTGTAATTATAGCCGATTTTGAGGCAGACAACAAAAAAAGCAATGAAGAATATGGAGGACAAATGCGTAAACTCATGGAACAGAAAGCAAATAGCTTCTGCTATTTGGTTCACTAGATTGATACTGGAAATGTATGGGGGCCTTTTATATATCGGGGCAAAAATGCTACACAAGAATTTGTCCGAAGAATTGATAAGGAGTTGGTCGAAATTAATAAGGTCTTAGCTATTAAGCATGACCGAATTGAGACTGGGAAGACAATAAAAAATTTGCAGAAACAGATATCTGTTGGATCTGCAAAGGTAAATTTACTATAGATAGCAATAAAGTCAAAAGCTTAGAAAAGAAGGCATCGTGGCTTGATAAAAAGCTAAAAGAAGCCTTAAAGAATTCAGAAGATTATAAGACCTTACCAACACAAATTTTCAAAATAACTAAAGATATTAATAAAGCAAAGTCAATGGACAAAAAGGTCTGGGACCACTGTCATATTACAGGTAAGTTTCGGGGACCAGCTTACAATACCTGTAATCTTGAGCTTCAGATCGAAGCATGGAAGATGCCTATTCCAGTTATCTTTCATAACTTCCGGGGCTATGACTTTCATTTAGTCTGCGAGTCTGTCGGGCAATCAGTTAATGCACACCAAATCAGAGTCATAGCTGAGACATTTGAGCGTTATAAATCTATGAAGGTAGGTCAGTTAAAATATATAGATAGCATGCAATTTATGAATAATAGCCTGGCAAATCTTACGAAAAATTTGGGCAACAATCATCCTATTACAAGCCAGTACTTTAAAAACTATACTTCAGATCAAATTTTTCTAGTATGTCGCAAAGGAGTTTATCCCTATGAATATATCGATTCACAAGATAGATTCCTAGAGACAGAGCTTCTGCCAATTCATGAATTTAGTACTTATCTTCATGAAAAATTAGCCAAAAAGATTATGAGCACGTCCAAAAAGTATGGAAGGAATTTAAATGCCAAAATCTAGGTGAGTATCATGATCTCTATCTTAAGATTGATGTACTTAGCCTGGCAGATATCTGGACCCAATTTCAAAAGACATGTATGCAATATTATGAACTTGATCCTAGTCATTATGTCTCTGCACCGGCTTTAGCATGGGATGCTATGCTTAAAATAACAGGAGTCAAGATTGGGCTCTTTACAGATATAGCTATGCATGATTTCATAGAAAAGGCTAAGTGTGGTGGGATAGCTATAGCTTGTAAGTGCCATTTCAAAGCGAATAATCCTAAGATGGGCAAGACATTTAACCCATCTAAACCTACAACCTGGATAAGCTATGTCGATGCAAACAATCTTTATGGCTGGGCCATGAGTCAGTATCTGCCTATCAGAAATTATCAATGGGAGGTAAGCTGTAAATATCTTGAAGATAATCCAAATGAGCAAAAAAAATATCTTGAAAAGATTCTTAATACTAAAGCAAATTCTTCACGAGGTTATTTTCTAAATATTAAGGCACACTTTCCTCTAAAGACCCATGACTATTTGAGTGATTTACCCCCAGCCGTAGAGAATATGACTGTAAGTAAAGATATGTTGTGTTCCTATATCTCAGAGCTTGTAGATAACTTGGATGGAGGACGGTTTATAGCAACAAAAAAATTAGTTCCCCATCTTGGTCCATGAAAAGATTATGTTATCTATTACCAAGAACTCCAATATTACGTAAAATTGGGTATGATAGTTGATGAGGTTACAGAAATCCTATCATTCAACCAAACTAACTGGCTTGCTCCTTATATCACCTTTAATACAGAAAAGCAACAAGGCGCTAAGAATGCTTTTGAGAAAGATTTCTTTAAACTCATGAATAATTCAGTATATAGCAAAACTATGGAAAATGTTCGCAAATACCAAGACGTCAAGCTCATAGCTGTGAACAATGATAAAGATGAAAAGAAGTTTATTAATCAGATTTGTAAACCCTCTTTTAAATATGCCAGACAGCTAGGAAATACACTTGTAGGAGCACATATGGGAAAGGCCACTGTAACTCTCAACAAGCCTATTATTGTCAGAGCATCAGTCTTGGGCCTTAGCAAGCTTCACATGTACCGCTTTTTGTATGAATATGTAAAAGAGAGATATGGTAATAATGCCCAGCTTGGATATAAGGATACAGACTCATATATGTTTCAAGTTAAGACTGAGGATATCTATAAAGACATAGCAGTGCAACCTGATCTTTTTGATCTTAATGATTCTAAGACTATTAGGCTTTTCAAAGATGAGACTTCCGGCAATGTAATCACAGAATCTTATCATATCCGGGCCAAATCATACCACTATGTCTTAGCAGATAAGTCTACAAAGTCTAAGCATAAAGGAGTTAGTAAAAAAGGTATAGATGAGATGGCTAAAAATACTTATCCAGAGAATAATTCACCTATGACTGAAGTTTATCGAGACTGTCTATTTGGTAATAAAGTATTCTATGCCAACAATATAGGTATCCGGTCAAAGGATCATATATTATCTTTAGTCGAATCAGAAAAGAAGGCCCTATGCCCAATCGATACTAAGCGCTGGATCTTATCAGATGGAATTACCTCTTTGCCATATTTTCATTGGCATAATAAAGCTTATAAGAATATGGTCAAGGCTGGTATACTCTATGAAGAGGCCGAAAAAAGAGCTATAAGAGCCAAGCTCCCAGAGAAGTATCAAAACAAATATACGTCTCACATAGCTAGCTCATCACCATAAACTAGACTAGTGGTACTGTATATATAGCAGACCATATACTAACTTAAAATATTCTCACTGCCTTCTTGCAATGCTTGCTCAAAGCCAGATTTAAATAGGCAAAATATATTTGTTATCAATATATTTTTTTTTCGAGCTTGCAAGCCTCTTTTCTCATAAATTTGAAAAGAGAAAATTTGGATAACAAATTAATTCTGGCTTCGAGTGATTTATCACGAAAAGGCAGTATTATTATTTGAGTTGGTAGTACGTGACCCCCAGGTCACAATATCATGTGACTACTGCGCCCTAGTGACATGGTGTCCCTGCTTGGCAGTTAGAAAAATATACTGTGCCATTTCTTCTGCGCAATTAAATCAAGCCAGGACACCGTGTCCAGACTCTACCATATAAGTTTCAGGTGATAAATTTAACCGGATACTAATTCAGCTTCTGCTCAATTTTGATGAACTTGGACAAGCTTGTCCAGACTCTACCCAACATGGATACTGTGCCCTGGTGACATGGTGTCCCACCTCGGTAATTAGTTTTTTTAAGATATTTATTATCTATATATATAATACTAAAAAATGGTACGTAAAATATATAATCACCAAGCAAGACTAAGTGAATATTATTCCCAGCATAAAAAGTTAAAAAAGATAGTAAAATCTTTAGAAGAGACTATAGACTGGATAGAGAATTATATAGAAGAGCAAACCAATTATGAGTTGGGCAAAATACTATCAGATTCAGACTTGCCTTCTTGCAATACTTGTGAGCTGGCTCAGCCAGATATAAATAGTTAAAATATATTTGTTATCAATATATTTTTTTCGAGCTTGTGAGGTTTTCTCATATAAAAAAAGCAGGACTACTGTGCCCGACATGCATGTTTATATTTTTTAATCAATAGCTTGTGATTGTTAGTAGATTGATTTATTTTTGGCCCATACTAATCAATTTATGAATAAATAGATTAGCAAATCTGAAACTGTTTTTATATAAAAAGGGTTAGTTGTAAAAAATAAACTATATAAATAAGCCTATTTTCTCACAAGTGAACCGGCTCAAATAGACATGTTTACTAATCCAATAACCCAAAACATTTTATATTTTCCTTTTTTCTCATTTTATTCAAAAAAAGAGAATTCAGAAATAAATGTTTTTTGAACTTGCAGAAAAAACAGATTTATCATGAGAAGCCAGCTCACAAGCTCAAAAAAAGAAATCTAGTAATCAATAAAGGGGTTCACTTATTTTCTGCCTTCGAGTAATTTATCAAGAGAAGGCGGGAATCTAGCAAAAAGAGCTTCTATACAAGAGCTTGAACTGCAAGATCTAGAAAAGTTAACAGTTTTCTAGACAGATAGCTTTACAACCACTTCATTGTATGTACCGTCCTCGGAAGACATAGAGTCTAGACCAAATCCCATATCTTTAAAAACCTGGATAGAACTGACGGACAGAATAAAAAATAAAATTAAGATTTGTTGTAATCTTCAAAAATGCCAACTATGTAGATTTTAAAAAATATATGAAATATTTATCTGGAACCTCCTATATATTTTATTTATCCGGTTCATCCAAAATTTTTTTCCTGTATAATTAGTATATTTGGCATATCCAGTATATCCAGTATAATATATATATCCTATTTATCTAGTTTTTTCTAAATTTTTTTTCTGTATATCCAATATATCCGGTATATCCAATATAATATATACATTCTATTTAATAAATTATTTTGAAATAATATATTAGATATAAAAAAAAATACTATCATGCTTAGGCAACGCATAAGATGTGATGCTCCTTCTTTATCACTAGCTGATTATAATTTTATTATGCAATACCGTAATGATAGACCAAGGTCTAAAGTTTTAAATGAGCTAAAAGAAAAATATAGCATATCACAAAAACGTATTTATCAGATCTGGAGAGGCGAAGAAAAAAATAGGGTTGCCTGGGATCAACCGATTTTTTCTCACAAGCTCGAAAAAATAAATCTGGATTGCCAATCCAGATTACCGATGTATCTGGCTTCGAGTGATTTATCACGAGAAGGCGGGGATTTGAAAAGAGAAGGCAGGGAAAATTTGGTTAACGAACTAATTTTGCCTTCGAGTGATTTATTACGAGAAGGTAGGGAAAATTTGGTTAATGAATCAATTCTGTCTGAGCCGGCTCATGATTCAAAAAAAGAAAATTTGGCTAGCAAACTAATTCTGCCTGAGCCGGCTCATGATTTATCACAAGAAGGTAGAGATCTAAATGCATTTTATGAAAAAGAAGCTATTCGTGATAAAAAAAATATAGCCAAATATCTGCATATACTAGCTAAGTAAAAGATCCAGCTCATCATAGAATGATAAAAACTTCTCACATACCTTATTGAGAACCTCTTTAGCATTGAGAGTATCAAATAACATTTTTTCAAGTTCATTATAACTTATATATTTTTTTTTATTAGGATATTGGTTTCTCCCTTATTATAAACTGAAAGTGGAATAGTAATTCTTTTTCCATTAGCTGATGCTGTAAACTCACCCTTTACTATAGGTTCCCAGCCAGCCCGATGTTGCCATCTAGTGCCAAGAATAAATAATGATATATCATTGCCATTATTATCTTTTTCTGTTGGTAAAACTGAAAACTCATCTGAAATTGTTAAGGTATTATTTCCAATACCTATAGTAACAGGTATGTCAGAAAAGGTCCCAACAGATTGTTTTTCGCCAACAGCCCCTGTTAGTCTATAAACCTTTTTTCTATCTATTTTTAGCCCAAAATATTTTATAAAATGGTTTGCGATATTTTCAGAAATATGTGACCCATCTGAACCCGTATCGAGTAATGCATGGGGTATTTCTAAATCATATACTTTACATGAAATCGTAGCATAGTTATTGGGTTCTTTTATTTGCAAAAAGTTTATTTTTAATGGGTCAAGCCAATTTCGATATAATTGGGCTTCTTGATATTGTTTTATAGCATAATTTAGACACGAAGTGCTCGACTTTGTCGAGGAAGAATACCCTCCCATCTTCTCACAATAATTGCTTGAAGTCAAATATGCCGGCATATCTTTTTCTGAGCATGCGAGGAAAAATGGCTCTAAAATAAATTGATACTTTTTTATTATATTTTCCTATACTTTGGCTACTTCTTTATTCGTACAATTTTTTGAATGATATGAATAAAATGAGTCTTTCATTTCGGGGAATAATTTACTAAGATCCGTATATATTTCTGTTAGAATTTCTTTAGGGCATTGAGAAATATATCTTGTTAAAATATATTTAACTGACTCTAAAAATATCTGATTTTCATTAATAGTTTTTTTTACTAGTTTTTTGGATTTCTTTTTTATAGAAGACTTAGAAACCCTTTTTTTTTTTTATATTAAAACAATTAGTTTCTCTAGACTCAATCTCACTATTTTCTTGGTCGCTTTCTTCTTGGCTACTTTCTTCTTGGTCGCTTTCATTAATTATATACTCTATATCATCTTCTGATTGGCTTTGGTCTATATATTCGTATTGGGAGCTAGTAATATTATTAATCTTTTTAGTCTTTCTAACTTTGGGGCAATTCTTTTTTGTATGGCCGGCTTTTCCACAAATAGAACAGTATCTTTCTATTTTCTTTGATTTTGTTAATTTTTTAGCTATAGGCTTTTTTGTAGCATATAATTTTTTTGATTGTATATTGTAATTCGCATAGCCTAATCTTTTATATAATTCTTCTTCGATAAAATTTTCTAAAGCATCCGGATCTCTAGATGCTTCGTCAGAATACCCCAGTCTTTGGGCTATCAAATCTAAATGGTTATACGCTTTTTTATATATAGTTAAATTTTCACTAGGTATTGTATTGGATAAAATTATAGGAACCGATGAATTGTTATTAACCCCATTATATGTAAAGGTAGAAGGTTTTCGCTCAAGCCATGTGTCCTTAACAGATATAAAGAAAGCATTTATATCTGCTGGATTCGTTATTTTTACTCTTGTAAATAATTCATCAGGTAAGTGAGTCCATAATATAGCCAATGCGTCCTGGTTATTATTCGGTGTTTGTAATAATAATAGACGAATTCTGTCTTCATAGGTTTGGGGAGTGTCAGTGGGGTTAAATTTTTCTTGTGCTAATCTGGATAAAGAGGCATTGCGTGATCCTATTGTTTCTTCATGATATTTATGCCGTAACCAAGCTAAAAATCGTGCTAGAGTATCAATATTTGTACCTGCAGGGTATTCGGCTGGGACAGGTGTATATTTACTAGACATTTTAGATTTTAAAATTTCAGCTTTTACGGCATCATTAAATCCAGCAACAGCCAATGTACTTCCATATGAAAAAACTTGTACTACTCTATTATAATATTCGTCAGGAGGTTCCTGACCTATATATTGGGGAATTTGAGCCATCAATGGGGATAATGAAGACATAACGTCTGTTAAGGTTGCCATGTTTGCTATATTATTATTCTGTAGCACAAAAATTTGTTGATTTAAATTATTAATTAATTGTTCTGAATTTCGGGCCCGATTTTTCCACTTGCCCCACTTATTTTGTAATTGGTGATAGGTCTGTCTGTTTCTCAATTTTAATGCAAAGCTTTCTATAAGCAATTCTGATATCCGTCTTTTTTGTGTACAGATTGTAATTCGCCCATCAAGTTCTCGAGATTTGAATATATTATGCCGTGTTCTGTGGGCCTCATAGGCCTGGTGGAGAAGATCATAGTCATTTTGAAGCGTAGCTAACTGGGTTTGTGAATTGGCAAACTGGGTCTGTGGATTGGCTAACTGGGTTTGCAAATTTATTATCTGGGTCTGCAAATTCGCTACTCGATTTTCGGCATTGATTGCTCGGGCATTTGCTCGTGGATATATTTGTAGCACCAATCTCTCAAACCTATTTCCGGCATCAGAAATTATATCAAGATAATCTTCAATGCCATCTATTGTAGGTGCTATTGTAATTGGACTCTGAAAATATTGTCTAATGCTATCAATCTCTCGCCGAATTCTATTATTTTGGATTGTGGCTTGATTTTCAGGAAGAGATAATGTTCGGGAGGATCCTGGTTGTTGTGCCATATCTTGAAAATTGTTTTCTATATATAATTTTTCGAGTTTGCTAGAAAAGCAGTCTATTTCATCCTGAAAAATAGCTAACCGTTTTTCTAAATAATCTATATAATTCCCTTGATTTATAGAATTTTGGAGTGTCTTTTCTAACTGTTCTTTAAGATTAGAAATTTCTAATCTTAATGGGTCTAGCTCCTCATTCCGAATTGAGATTTCTTTTTCAAGATAATTAATATAATCCTCTTTTGAGTCCAGATCCCATTGTAATTTGCAGACCCGATCTTGTATTGCTAATAAAGCACCTTTAAATTTTTTGATTCTTTCACCCATTTTTTCTCACAAGCGAGCTGGCTCAAAATGTTGTCTATTCCTATAATACAAATAGATTCTGGAAATGTTCGTGAACTAGATATATCTATTGCCTTGCGTAAAATTTATTACCATCCTAATGGTTATCAAAGAACCATAAAAAAATTGTATGAAGCTTCTCTAAAAGCCGGATATGATTTTTCTATAGATGAGGTATGTAATTGGCTTGAAAAACAGGCTTTATATCAGATTCATAAACCCCGTCCAAGATTTATTCCTAGAGCCTCATTTAATAGTATACAAATTCCTAATGAATGCCATCAAGCTGATATTCTTTATATGCCCCATGACCGAATTAATAATATAACTTATAAATATTGCTTATGTATAGTAGATGTGGCTTTATGATTTAAGTGGGCAGTTCCTTTAGCTGATAGGTCAGCTTATTCTGTGGCCAAGGCCTTTAAGAAAGTTTATAGTAATTCCAAATGCCCTCTTATTTGGCCTAAATTATTAATGGTCGATCCCGGTTCTGAATTTAAATCTGATTGTAAAGAATTAATGGAAAAATATAATGTTAAAATTAAGGTTGGCACGTCTCATAGAAGTCAAGGTATTGTCGAAAGATTTAATCGTACTTTAGCCGAAAAATTATTTCGGTTACAGGATGCCTCTGATTTATTATTACCTATATCTAAGAGATCGAGAGCCTGGGTTAAAAATCTTTATATAATTATTGATAACCTTAATAATTCAGTAAGTAGATTAATTGGCATGGCCCCAGCAAAAGCCATAAAAATGAATCAGATTATTTCAGCATCTTCTAAGTTACGCAATGGGCCTATAGGATTTAATGAGTCTAAATTAGATTATAATACTTTGGTTAGATATTTACTTGAACCGGGAGAGCTGGAAGGTGGTTTTAAGCGAGCAACTGATATGAACTGGTCTCCCCAAGTTTATCATATTCGTGAAGCTTTGGTGCAAAAAAATCAGCCAATCTTGTATTGGCTAGAAGATGATGAGAGCAATGGCCCGAAGCGGTCTTTTGTTAGAGAAGAGCTTCAAGTTGTAAAAGATATAGAATTACCCCCTCAGTGGGTACTTACGAATTAAAAATTTTATAATATAAAAGATGTTCGTGGAATGCTTCAAGTTGGTGTTCCTCTGGTCTTTTATAAATTAATAAATTCTTCTGTTTCTTTATCGATCTGGGCTTCGTCAACAAAGTGGTCTTGGGCTAATTTGTAATATAGTTTATATAGTTCTATAATCGAATTAAGAATCTTTGGATCTCGCCTATACCATGATTTGTAGTCATTCATAATTTCATTATATTTGTTTTTATTGGGAAATATTGTCATGGCCAAATTTTGTATATATTCTTTTGGGTCTTCTGCTTGGCGTAATTTTCTAATTCTTTCTTTATAATTTTGCATGAACTTGCCTTTTTTTGGTTTTCTATAATAGAGGCCTGCTTTGATTACATTAATTAAAGCTTGCTCTACATCTTTGTATATGGGCTTGGTTTCGTTTAATTGGTTTTGGGTGCTCATTGTAAAAGAAAATTTTTATATAATACCTTTACAAACTTTTTTCTTTAATTAATTATTTTCCCCTATAAGCAAAAATGATCAGAGAATATTCTTGCCCATATTTATACAATAATGGCGAGACTTGCGATAGGCCTTGTATGCGATTCGAAGGGTGCCACTTTCATTGGAAATCTAAGGTACGCGTTTTGTAGAGTGAATGTGGTAAGCCTACTAGCTCGAGTTCTGGGTGATGTCCATTACATGTTAAGGGCTATTATGTGATCCAATATTATAACAGATTGCGTAATAAAGCCTTAAAAAACTCAGAATAGATAGTGATTTTTAGTAAGACTTATTGGTAAGACTTTCTGAGTTAAATTTTTTTGGTAAGACTTTTGGTAAGACTTTGCCGGATTAATATTTTTGGTAAGACTTTTTGGTAAGGCTTGGGTATAGGAAACAAAAAGTTTTACCAAAAATGGGGCAAGCCCCATTTTCGGTAAGATTTTTGTCCTTTGCTAGATAGTAATAAATCGCTTTTTGAATTAATTCTAGAATAACATAAGAAATAGTATGCATTTTAGGCTTGAATGGGCTCGCAGAGAAGCACACTCGGACATTTCGGTCCTTGGTGCTCTCTGCTCGTTTCAAGGGCAAGCGAGATAGCATAATTGTTTTGTTATCTTGTTTGGATTTAAAAACATAGCTAGAGCATTAACAAAAACTATGTACTCCTTAATGTTGGAAGCCCAAATTTAGGAGTAAGTTAATAGGATTTAGCTCTAGCATAATTTAGAGCTTGAATTCGATATATGATTAAATATATCTAGAAGAGTTTATAGAAGGGTCTAGAAGGCCAATTTGGATTCTGTCCCAGGTTTTGTCCTAGAACTCCCTTTTTCGCCCTACTCCATTACTCCACGCCCTATCACCCACAGACTAATGGACTAGTTGAACAATTCAATAAAACGTTGTTGAATCTATATCTAAACTAGTCACAAATGTGAGAAAATGGGACTCACTTATACCTTCGGTACTCTTCGCATATCGGACTGCCAAACAGAGTACAATAAAAATGACCCCATTTTATTTAGTATACGGAAGGGAAACAAGATTTCCACTTCATCCTAGTGAAAATGAAGAAGAGTTATTAGAAGGAACTTTCCTTCAAAGACTCTTCAAATTAATTGAAATCCTACCCCAAATAAGAAATGACACTGTTAAAAGAGTCGAAGAAGCACAAAAAAGTGCAAAAAGAAGACACGATCAAGATTTGCCTACTATACAAGAATTGAAAAAAGGAGAATTTGTATTAGTATATAAAGCGTCATAGCAACACTCTAAAAGTCATAAACTCCACCCTAAATGGAAAGGATCTTTCATCGTCCATAAGGTACTCCAAAAAGGAGTATATAAGTTACGTACCATAGATGGGAATATTATCAAGACGCTGATAAATCGAAAATTACTCAAGAAGTATTATACCAGAAAGAAAAATTAATAAAAAGATTAAGGATGAAAAAGGAGAATATTTTTGAATTAATTAATTACCTTAAATAGAAAACAATACATTATAACAACAATTTATGCCTGGCATGCATAAAATAGGTCCAGGTAAATGTTACGGGCTAAAAGTGATCTTTGAAATTAGGCGCAGCAAAACCTGTGATTGAAAGTCGAAATTGAAGAAATCTAAAAGAAATCAAGAACTAAAAATTAATTAAAGATAATTAACGATATAATAATATTATTAAATATAGCCATCGTCATAATAATCATGTAATACTTATCTTTGTAACCCCTTTTGTTATATTGATTCTTCCCTGATTCCGTTCATGATGAAAGATTTGATCTACTTTCCAAACCTCTTAAACATTAGATTAGTAAAAAAATTATAAAAACTCTGTGAATTCTCTCTTGTAAAATATACATATCTTACAAGATTCTGATATTCTTAACCTAATACAGTACATCAAATAAATCATCCTGATAAATAATTTATAATAAATTAATACCAAATCACCAACGTCACACCTCTGGCGAGCTACCTTATCATACAAATCTTATATTTTTCGTGTATAAATTAATAAACTTACGATTCTGCCCGTAACAGTACGTATATGTACAGTTCGTTTTTGAAAAATTGCACTATTTTTCAAAAACAAATTAGAATAATTTTATCGGTATTACAGTAATGGATAGAAACAGTGGAAGATGATCAATGCTAGAAATGAAGATTATGCTTAGTTAAATGCAAAAAGAAAGTGGCAGTGCTGCTGATGAATGATACAGGTTGAGGAGTCGAACTGAATAATTGTGGAATTGGATATTAATGTTGTGTCTCATATTAATACTTGCCTCAGATGTCAATTTTTTTGGCCAGCACTAATTGATCGATATTGATTTGTCTAAATTAAGCCCTAATCTTACTCTAAAACCTATCCTAACTTAGGCTGATCGACATCTGAGACCAGCGTTAATCTGAGACGACATTATATTATATTGACGATATTCCAAGTTTTCGATGATCTTAACCAATAATTATTAATGCTGATCGAACTGATCAAAAATAAAAAAGGGAGATCATTTCCTTCACATTCACAAGTATTGAAATACGATATATAGTTGATGATTTGATCTACAGGTTGATGACGAATGATGGAGGACGAAAAGATCAGATCAACATTTTGGTGATTGGTGCATGACGAAAAGATCTGTGCGTTGAAGGGTCGAAGTGAAAAATTGTAGTATTGGATATACGGTATGTAAAAATTTAAATTAACATCGTTAACATCATAATGAGAGATTATAATCAGTGACGCCAGCCTTACATCATAACAGTGATTTACATTATATTTAGTATGTGAAAATTTTAACTCTTTCCAAAAACGAATAAATGAAAATCATTACTCCTACTAAAAAAGGTTTTTGCAAAAATCAGGATAAGCGACATCAAAAAAGTTGAAGGAAACCATCCCTATACACATTTCATGTTACACAAGAAACGTGATCGTACGATTGTCCCGATTGCTGTGGGTTCCCCCATATTAGATTTCATACATCCATTGCATATTTATTAGGGTAGGAGGCACAGTAAAATTTTTGGGCATGCCCCTTGAGGCATGCCTCAAACCAAGGCATGCCTCACTTATTGTGCCTCAGGCCATGACAAGTTTTGCTTAATTTATATAATATTCGAAATTATTGTGCAAAATAAACATTTACAGTATAATATAGCAATAAATATATGTAACCATATAAGTATTCAGAACCAAAAGTAAAATCAGAGCTTTATTCTTTATTTAAATTGAAAATTTATTAAATACATTTATTTTCTTAGTTTAGGAAATAATGTTATCAAGATACAGTATTTAACTTTAAGATTGTTCTTGCACAGTATTACTTTGTTTTAATTAGCCAATCAATGCGCTGTTATTTTTTGTGATCACATGATATGGGCAACCCTACTATTTATACAAATCTTTTCGTACACGGTTGGAGTTTAAATTGGCATTATTGTCTATATTTTGTTTTATCGTTCTTCGATTATTTAACCATTACACTACGAAATGACCGCATTACCACTTATCGCTGCCGCAGTTTCTTCTATGACTGATTATCCTGTAAAAACATACAATGAGTGCATAGCTGAAGGATTGGATCTAGATAAAATTTTAGACATCGAATTAATTCATAAATATTCCATACCAGAAAGCAATGGTAATAGTGAATTTGTTCAATGACCTACATTTAAACATTATGAAGAAAATGTAAAAAAAATAGATATTTTGTTGAAACTGACGAATATGTTTAACATGCTGTTGAAAATGAAAAACATGATGTTGAAAATGATGAACCTGTTGAACATTATTTTGAACGCATTCAAATTTTTGCATATTATTATAAAAATTACGCACTAAATGTTACCACAAAAGACACCGTTTTGGGATCAAAAAAGAAACTTCAATCAATGTTTGACATTAAACTCAAAAATATATGTCTTAGTTTTTCTTGTAAGCCATTAGAAGATCATAGAACTCTGGAGTCTTACAACATAAAACAAAATGATACTATAAACATTTCTTGTAGGATATAGAAGGTGCTTTTTATTATTACGTATTACTAATGATTATTTAGACCCATATATGATAATGACTTTGCAAATCAATGATTTGGACCGACTCTTAAACATGGGAATGAACAATACAATCCACCTTACGGATGGAAAAGATATGCAATTAATACTAAAAGGTATAGTGATAATAAGTGGTTAGAAACTGATAAAAATAGTTGGCCAGTCTCTTTTCATGGTACCAGTAAAGATGCAGCTGAGAATATCGCTCAAGATAGGTTTTTTTAAAACAAAATTACTTTTTTTTATAAAAAAAGGAATCTATTCAACACCTGATGTTAAAGAGGCTGAATGTTATACTAAATAGTTTTTTTATCAGAATTGTAAATGTAAGGTCGTTTTTCAGAATAGGGTTAATCCTAATAATTTACGTAAGGCAAATAATGGCCTATATTGGATTACAGAAAATGATAAAATATTAAACCATACAGTATTTGTATAAAAATTTAAATTTTTGTAATATTTTTTAGTAGCCAATCATAAAACTTGAATGTAAATTTTTATAGATAATTCATATGAATTGTAGAGCGTTGCGTGCAGTACTCGTTGTATCATGTTTTTATCGATATTTAATTTATCAGATTACATAAAAGTTAACCATTGTAAATTAGAACTAGCGTCAAAACTAGTAATTTAATAATTCTTATCAAATAATATATGCGATATTGACAGTTGTTCGGCTTCTTCTTCAATTAATAATAAAACAAATTTTGGTGGTCAGACTCAAAAAGAAGCATGGGATAATTATAATTTTGATGGAAAATATTATTCCATTCGATGTAAATATTTTCTATGCCCTGGAAGAGAGAAATACCAGTCAACATGAAATCACATTTGGTCCACAATACGAATAAAAATATTATTATGTAAGATTTAAACCGCAATCTAAACAGATGTCAAACAAAAGTCATGGAAATATGAACTTTGAGACATAGAATATAGTTGACGAAGTCTTAGGAATTGAAAACAATAATAAATAGTTTTAAAGAAATTACACAATAAATGTAAAGCGATAAATATTAAAAACATGATAATGCATAACAGCAATATTTTATCACATGTCTGTAAAGATTATCTTTAACAATATTAACAATATAGCCAATTACGACATCATTATTTTTATCAATTGTTATATCGTTTTCATTTTACCGTATTGTCGCGGCATGGGCGTTATTTCGAGGTTCGGCCCGAATTAATATTAATTTAGGCCGAAAATCGTAATTCCACCCCTGCGTGTTATTACGGTAATAATTTAAACTACGATAAAAGTTTATGTCTGCATTCACTAATCAGAACCTATATATCTTAATAATATAATCAAACACCCTCAATATATCCATGACATACACGCAAACACACGATCATTATAGATAATGATATGTAAAAATTAAACTAATTCGTGATTAATTTATAAGCTATAATAATATTTGGAATGAATTTATAATTCACGAATTAAATAAATAAAATAAAGAAATACTCAATGATACTTAAAAAAAACAACATACGCAAAATATTTTTTTTTAAAAAAAAATTAATCGTCGTCAGGAACTTCTGTAGACTCAATTCTCTTGCTGACTAGAATCATTTCCGACAATTTTCAGTAATTTCACGTGTGTTGATAAACTTGCTTCCACCTTTGAACATATTCTCATAGTACGAATCTCCAATATTCTCAAGTAATGATTTGGATTCATTTAGTTCTAATAAAACGTTTTCATCATTTTGCCATTTCTCAAAAATTTCACAAAGATCTTTTGCAGATGAACGTTTCTCTGGATTTTTATCCCAACATTTTCTCATAAGGTTTACGTAACACTGTGGTGCTTCTTTATTAACAGCAGGTCTTAAATCACGATAACATATTAAAAAACCAAGTTTCGACATATCAAGTTTTTGATTGTACGATATAGTTTTTCCATATAAAATTTCCCACATGATTATACCAAATGAATAAATATCAGATGCTTTAGTGTACGGTTGGTTATTCAAAACTTCAGGTGCAACGTATGGTAAAATTCCAAAAATTCCATCAGATTTTGATTTTAACGCAATATTAGCTGATATTGAAAGTCCTAAATCAGCAATATAAGCACTTTTTAAGCTATTTAGCAATATATTTCCACTATGTAAATCCCGATGAATAAGATCTTGAGAATGAATTATCTGAAGATCTGACGCAATACATTGCAATAAATTTAATTTATCTTTCCAATCCATTTTCGATATAGTATGTAAATTTTGTCGCAAACTGCCTTCATGAGCATATTTCATGACAATATATAATTTCCAGAAGTTTTGTCTTTTGATATGATAATTATTTGATTCATGAAGCAATTTAAACGCAACAGGAATGTTTGCGTTTTGACTTTTATCATACCATATAGCATAATATACCGTTGCAAATCCACCTTTACCTATCTCTTCAATCTTCGTAAAATCATCATAAGCAATCCACGATAACTTATATTTATTTACTGTCAATATTTTTTTCAAATTATCTTCAATTTCAAGATTATGCTGCCATTCATATTCATTGGAAGCTGATATTTACTTATAAAATTTAATTGATTACAGATTTTAATAATTATAAAGTTTACAATAATGATAATACCTGATGTTAAATCTTTTTCCCTAATCGTTGATTTAAATATTTTAAGTTTATTAATTCGTATATATAACAGATAATGATTTATATCCTGATTACATAACAAGACATAAAACTATCAATCGAATTCTAGGATCAGGTGTAATTACTTATAATTTCATCGTTTTATAATTCTTTAATTCGATTTCAATTACACATGATCACATTATATAATTTGTGTCACAATACTCGTGCTAAATTTAAGTTTAAATAAAATTTACCTTTGATACCAGTATTTTGCTTTATGTAAATCCCTAGTTATTCCAATTCCATTTCGATAACATTCTGCAACTACTGACATTCCAACAGTGTCACCCATCTCTGCAGATTTTTGATAATAAATGAATGCCTTATGTTCATCTTTTTCAATTCCAATTCCATCATGATAACAATATCCAACAGTATATGTTCCTCTAGCATGATCCATCTCTGCAGATTTTTGATAATAAATGAATGCCTTATGTTCATCCTTTTCAACTCCAATTCCATTATGATAACAATATCCAACATTATATGTTCCAACAGCTTTACCCATCTCTGCAGATTTTTGGTAATAATTGAATGCTTTGTGTTCATCCTTTTGAACCCATTTACCATAAAGATAGCAGCTCGCAAGAATGATTTGAATTGTAGGATTGGTTTGATCTTCTAAGCAAAAATCAATAATATTTACTGGATTTTGCTTTTTTTTTTATTAGAAATTGTTCTAATTTTTCAAGAATTGATTTAGGATTTTTGCCTTTCAATTTTTCTTCATTATAGAGATTACACATTTCTTTAACAATTTCATTTAATAAAGATTGTGAAAGATCTTTTAAATTGTTATCTTCTAAATTCAACTGGGTAATATTGTTGGTTATTTGAGAAATATCTTAGAGTTTGAAATGGAAGTTATATATTACATTGCACAATGTACTGTACATACGTTCAATTTATATATTTTTAGATGCAATTACTACATACGTAGTGTAACACTTCACGACATATTGATATTATCGTTAATTATACTTTTCAAAAACAGTACATTAGAAATTATTTTGCAATTTGTCAACGGTTTTGAGGTTTATCTTTTGAAAAATTTAATATAAAAAAAAAAAACAACATATGCGATAACGAATACCGATAGCAAAAGCTTGAACATTAATATGTTTACCCTAACTATTATAAAGTTGATAACCAGCGCAAAAAAGGTAGAAGTCTGGAACAAATGCTTGTTGACTGAAATAATAAGTTCACTGAGACGCTTGAGAACACCTTATGATAATGGTTAGATACAATAGTTCAATTTTTGGTTGCGTTAGTTTTCGGTGGTTCTGTACATTTTATATAGCAGTTAGTATCCTTAATTTTAATTACTTAATATGTTATTGAGATATGGCATCCGGTGTTAGACACACCGGTAGCAATTACCAGAATTATTTTCTATCTACGGAAAATTTAAAAATAAAACGAGATAATTAATAATTGATAAATTTTAAAGTGACGCATACCATAGTTACTCTCTTTGAAATAATTTCATCAATTAAAGGCATGGTTGATATTTTAAAAATACCAGGAGCGGAGTGATATATATCATAACGTTATGGTTTATAGGCATTTTTTAGTGATATACGTACGGTTCGTACAGCACGTCATTTTTTCTGCATACAAAATTCATGGCGAAAACATTAGAAGAATGGCTTGAAAAGGCCATTTTTGAGGGACATATTAATTATATTGAATATAAAAAGTTTACAGACCCTACAACAATTGGTATTAGAGGCTTTGGAAAGGTTTTTAAGTACGAATGGAAAATTGTGATTTAACGGTTGCTCTTAAATGTCTTAAAATCAATACCGATACAGAATTTGATGAAAAAATCTGTAAAGATTTTATTAGAGAGGTATTTATGATATTAAAGTTTGAATTACGTTCTGGTATAAAGCTATATTTTTTAGCAATAATCTCAATAATCTGAAATATGAGTTTAAACTACTAAGAAAAGTCGATTTCCATCCAAATATTATTAAATTCTATGGGGTCACGAAAGGTATAAATGTGATTCTTTTATTATTAATTATGAAACAATGAATATTTTAATTTAACATTAACTACAACAAATAGCAATAATTGATTTTATAATATGGTTTCCAATGACGGAAATTTACGTGAACATGAGCGAATTTTACAAGATTACAATGTGCAGACAAATTGCAGATTGCCAAAAAAGTTGTGGGTAGCCTTTTATTTTACATTAAAATAATATTATTCACAGAGATTTTGTAAGTATATTATTCGTACATGTTTATGAGTATTATTTACAGCAGCTAATGTTCTAACATATTTCATAGCATTCGAATAATATCTTAATCCATCAAAGTTAATGATATGAATCGAAAATCGATTAATCGATTAGTTGATCGAGTTGGCAACTAATCGATTGACTATTATTTAATCGATTAACCAACTAATCGATTAATCGATTAATCGATTTTCAACTAATCGATTAATTGATTAACTAATTAATCGATTATCGATTAGTTGGTTAATCGATTAGTTGTCTATATACCAATATATACTATACTGAATAAAGAGTATATAGACATTGTACATACAGTATTTAACTAATCGATTAGATGATTAATCAACTAATCGACCAATCAATTAACTGATTAATCGATTAATCGATTAACTGATTAATCGATTAATCGATTAGTTGATTAGTTAAACATAATCAACTATTAATAGGTTTCGTAACACTACATCAAAGGCAGCCAAAAATCGCAGATTTTTGATCATCAAAATATGTAAACGAGACCTCTATGACTTCAAATTCAACGGTTCTTAGAATGATGGCTTATATAGAACCTCATTGTTTTAATAAGCAAGGACACAAATTTGATAAAAAATCAGATATTTACAGTTTTTTGAATGATACTTTGAGAAATTTCAAGCGGAAGACCACCATTCCTGCAAGAAACAAATAATTGTTGTTAACGTTTTCCAAGGAAAGAGAGAAGATCCTACAGAAAACACACCCCCTCAATATATTGAACTTTACAAACGATGTTGGGATAACGATCCTGCCAATCGTCCAGAACAACAGAAATTCTTAATACTTTAAAACAACTTATTCCTGATGAAACTTTGAGTCAGCATCATCTCACTAGTACAGACAAGTCAAAATAGTGAAAAATCCTTAAGTCATCCAAATGATCCAAACGCACTTGTAAATTCACTCGATATTACGACGTCATCTCCACTTTATTTATCCGATAAAATAGATTTAAGCATTTCGACACAATATTTTGATATAAGATATGAGAAAAGGAGTGCAAGAAAGTTTTAAGCAAGGCAAATTACTCAAAGCATCAGAAATTATTCCTAAAGAAATTATGGAGAACCAAACATTCGATGCGTTGTAGGTCTTGGTATATATGATATTTCTTATGTGCTTTAGATTATTGGCAGTAGTACTGCAGTAGTACTAACAATATGTTTATATTTTTAATTAGAAATCGGAATTATCCATTCAGACCAACAATATATATATATATATTTATAGCAAATAAATTCCAAGTATATAGTTAATTATTCATTTTTTTTCGTAATATAGGATTTGCGTATACGCATACATCCAGTCAAGAAATTATCATAAAAAATAATGTAAATTTAAAATTTGGTGGCATATATTAGACAGTACTGGACATAAATTTATTTTTTGACATATAAATTTAATATTGGATAAGTTGAATGTATTCATTTTAGGTACATATCAATTAATTTGATTAAATGTCCAGCATTGTCAAATGGGTTATTTATTTCAGATTTTTCATGAAAAGATATTAAAAGCGAATTATATTATTATATATATAGTGGTAGTATATAAAAACGATTAAGAATTTTCATCAGAAAAGATATCGCTTAAAAATTATGAGTAATATTTAATGACTTTAATATTAGGCCAGAACGTATAGGCGTACTTAAAATTAATACTGCATTAGCATATGATGATAACTTGTAACTGGTGTATTGGGACCACTACCTTATTAATATACCTGATAACGAGAAGCCACCTCTTCTTCAAGGCTTAGATGCAAAAAGAGGCATTGCTGATTATTTATATGAGATGAGTAAATTAAAGAAATATTAACTTCTGCATAGACAGTTTATAATTGACTTCAACTAATTTATGCCAATAATTTTCATTATTTAGCTCATTTTAGAAGTATTGTCTATTCGATGGCCAAGTAATATAATAATATCTTTATTAACATTTAAATATAGAAACTTGTATTTATTTAATTCATGTGTTTTTAAATGTTTAGGCATAAAGTATCTCAACAAGTTCGCTTTGTACTATCTTTAGCTGTTGAATGGTTAGCAATTCATTCGTAATCGAGTGGATGATGTATCAGTATTAAAGCTTTTTTTTTTTTGTATACAATAAAGGGATTATGAATCTAAAGCAATTATGAGAGAGTGTGTCTACAATGCTGGCTACTTGGAACATAGACAATCTGAAAATTTAGTGTTCATAACTAAACGTAAGTTATCTGTTATGTAAATTAATTAATTTGTATACACGTACTGTTGGGGTGCTGCACATCAGATGATTTACAAACATAGTACACTCATCATAATAAACCCTCCTAATAAGGAGGTCGGCTAAAGCGGAGTGAAATTTGGTTAGGGTTAGGGTTACCTTTTTGATGCAATTATTGTTAGAAGGTTATATAGGTATCAATAATGTAATTTATGCAGTGTGTAGATCATATATTGAATTAACTCCGCTTTAGTCGACCTCCTAATAAGGATTTTTTATGTCGATCATTTTATTATATAGTGATTTTATATGAAAAATCGTAAAAAATCATATTTGCGAAAGAATAGAACTCTACAGCCGCATTATTAATTTCCTCTCTAATTTAAATATTTCAAACTACATTTATAGGACTATCACTTAATGATGAGTTTTTTTTTAATTTAATGCATTTTAATGATATAAACATTATTCTGAATTTAAGTAAAAATTGTGATTTTAACTATATCCAAGCATCTTTGTAAAAAGTATAGAACTTGGTAATGATAAAAATAATGCTTTTTTTAACTGAAATATGCTATATGTATATTCAAACTATCATTTAATGATATTTTAGAATATACGATATAGCATATTTCAGTTAAAAAAAGCATTATTGTTATTACGATGTCTGGATATAGTTAAAATCACAATTTTTACTTAAATTCAGAATAAAGTTTATATCATTAAAAAGCATTAAATAAAAAAAAACTCATCATTAAGTGATAGTCTCATATATGTAGTTTGAAATATTTAAATTAGAGGGGAAATTAATAATGCGGCTGTAGTGTTCTATTCTTTCGCAAATATATAAAATTACTATATGTTAAAATGATCGACATAAAAAATCCTTATTAGGAGGGTTTATCTGATGTGCAACACCCCAACGTACTGTACATCATACGTATTTCACTATTTTTATTTTCAGCCAAGACGGCCACGACATATTGACTTAAAACTTTAAATGAGCGTCATTTATCGGTTGGGTGTAAATATATATTTACTATTTACTTTATTACTAATATATGTGAAATAATGGCACCAAAACTTCTTTTTTTTCATATTAGCAACATTCTTGATTGTTGATTGCAAGGAAGAAACTATAGACCTTACAGCCAGAACTTTATTGCCTGGAATAAAATTTTTAAATTACCAAACGCAGTAGTGAACTATGTGGCGGTTCTTGTGTTGACTGTGACTTTCTTAAGTTCCTTGATCAACAATTAGGATTTGATGCATTGAAAAAATTAAAAGAAAGTCACTATGAGGAATTTCAATACTCGGTTAAAAAGTTTTATCGAGAAATAAAATATTATTTTAACAGAAATCCTAACGAATATAAAACATATGAATGGGATATTGAAAAAATAAACCCTAGATTGAAACAGTATGTTACCGGACATTTCAGAAACAAATGAAAGAGTCGCAATGGAAAATCGATTTAGAATTTCAAGATGTGAAAAATATGTTTGATCCCGTTGTTAAAAAGGTTACAGATTTAATTCAAAGCCATTGTGCATCGACTGAACGTAGATGTGCAACTGTTTTTAATAAGCGAGTTTAGGCAAAAATTGTTACTTGCAAACTCAAATTCGACAACATTTTGCGACACAATTCCCAGTTATTAAAATTCCTCCACAATTTATGTTAGATATTAAATATTCTCAACTAGTTTGTTTATATAATTCTTATTCTAATAATTGAATTCCTAAAAAACATTGTATTTTTTCACGCCAAGTCATCGAACGGGGAGCTGTAGAATTTGGCATAAACCTGGATCCTTACTTACGGCGTGGAAGTAAACGCAAAATGGGACAAGCATAATCCACCAGAACGTCGTACAGCTTCCGGTCGTGTATTCCGATTCCATTGATTTGCACTAAGAGGTACTGAAGTTGCTGTCGATCAAAAATTCTATTATGCATGTGCAGCAGATCTGAATCAAACAGATATGACTATTAATATATTCTATACGAAGGATAATAACACGAAGTATTGTGACGAGGATGAAGTGTGGATGCTGGGAAAATAAAAATTGATTTATCAGACTCACGAAACATAGGGCTTACTCTGAATAAAGAGTGGTGGAAGTGGAATTAAGTATGACATTCGGTGAAATGGAGATGAAGATTACAGCAATTAAGGGCAGTTTTACGAGTGCAATTTTGAATTTGATTGCTTTATTATCTGTTGGCAAATAATTCCTTTTATCGGATATTGATGTCAAAGTACTGACTGTACTATAAAAGATTGTATGAATTTGACTTGGATCTTTTACACAGTAGAACATTTATATTGTAAAGTACATACGCGGTTTTCATTTATAATAACAAGCCCAGGTCTTTGATAAACAAAATCGTATTTAATAAATAGAGGTTGTGTGGTTCTACTATCAAAGTTGATCTTGTATCCATTTTATGCGGCTATTTTTATGATTTATTTATTCTTAATTTTATTATAAATGACTCGGAAATTAGGACTTAGGATTGATAGGATGAATATTCATATTTGATGTACATAGTTATATTGTTTTTTTTTCATTTGGTAAAATGAATTCTATTTCAATATTTAAATACTCCTGAGCATATTATTAATTTTGTTCATGTTAGCGCATGAACAATGCTTGATTCTTGATGTTCTCAATGTTCTCTGAGAACATTGAAAATAATCTTGATTTTTGTAGTTTCAAAAAAAAAAAAATTTCTCATTACGACGTATTAACTGATCTGTGTGTGATTATCATTTAACAGTTAAAAAAAATAATATATGTTTATAATTAATTGATTATTACATTCTTACAAATTAATTTATGATATTTGTCTGTGTATTGACGTTTTTTTTTTTACCTGAGAATTACAAAGAGGTTGTAATCTTGACATCTGTTTATAAAATATAAATTATTCTTTACCATTAATTATTTTTTTCTGAAAAAAAGTAATCGGTTGGAGGTTGGGATAATCAATTAGACGTTAGTTTTCTTATGTGATTTTTTATTTCAAGATATGATAACAAGAATTATAATGTTAAGAAATCGTCAATAAAATTTTACAGTCTAGTGACTAAAAAAAGGTTCAAAAAACTAAATTAGCTGTAATGTTTTTCTTTTTTAATATTCTAATGTAGATTTTCAATATATGCGAATTCAAATTAACCGTAATAACTAAGCGATTATTTTTAGTACTAAAAGTTGGATTTATTGAGATGGGCCATACTTAGAGATGGGTTTCAAGCGTGCGCATGATTCCTCAATCATGCGCATGAATGCGCATTAATGCGCATGTTTCCGAATCATGCGCATTTTATCCCATCAAAATTTCATATAGAAAAATTAAATATAAAATAAGTATAATTAACATTCTAATCTATCTATATACTTCAATTCTGTGTCTGTTCGCTTTAATATTTTTGATTGGTCGTATCCGAAAAATGTGACTTAAATGTAGGAAAACTAACAGAAATACGTAAGATGATTATGACTATTATTATGGTCGAGTAATTATTATAACATTCGAGTAATTATTGTGGCAGATTAAAATGAAATTAGATTAAAATGAAACTGGGGACCTCTCTTGCTCACCTTTAAAGCTTATAAAACCTCATTTAGAATTCATACAATCTATCGTATGATACGCATGATATGATAGTGCTGTATGAGATAGAAAATCTTATGATTTTAGTTTCGTAGTTCCCATAATATTCTATGATGTTCGATTAGCGATTCCCATAATAATTGTAAAGTATAAAAGAAGGTTGTTTAGCTCTTTTTATGGTAGTAATCTTCGGATTATCTATAATTTCATCAATAAAGCATATAATAAACTCTGACTATATTAATACACAAGTCACGTTTATGCAAAATCGGGTTAAATCACCAAGTCACGCCTCTGGCGAGCTGCCTTTTTGATCGTCATCGCATCGTAAAATCAAGAATCGACATTTCTCCCCGTAACACTGTATATTCACCCGGTGTCGGCAGCAATTACCAGAATTATTTTCAATTTATGGAAATTTTAAAAATAAAATGTGACAATTAATAATAAATAAATATTAAAGTGACGTATACCAAAGCTACTTTCTTTGAAATAATTTCATCAATTAAAGACACGGTTGATATTTTAAGAATTTGATATTGTCCAAATTTTCAAATCTGTGATTGGTCAGTCATCACGTGTCAGATGAAAATTTTTAAAAACGTACTACGATAATTTTCTATCTACACATTTGATCTTAATTATCATAATTTGCAAAATGCTACCTAAATACGAAAATACATTGAATTTCCAAGATACGAATTTTATTTATGAATTCGATAATAAATTTATAAATGCTGAAACAGCAAGTATTGGAGAATTAGAATTGTTTTACAAAGCAACGTTTAAAGAATATAATATACCTACAATTTTAAAATCTATTACAATACTATTCGGTTTCTTCAATTAATAACAAATCAATTTCTGATGGTCAGACTCGAAAAGAAGTATGGGATGGTAATAATTTTGATGGAAACTATTATTCCATTCGATGTAAATATTTTCTATGCCCTGGAAGAGAGAAATACTAGTCAACATGAAAATCACATTTGGTCCACAATACGAATAAAAATATTATTATGCCGTTTGAAGTTAATTTTTTGGTTAACATCACCCCCCAATGGTCCCCCCGGCCCCCGGGTAAAATGAACATATGAAAAAAAAATAAAAATAATAAATATTATCATTATTTAGAAATCAAATTCAATATATAAATTCGATTTATTACTTCGTGCATGATATTACTAGTAGCTGACGTATATACGAACGTACGTACTTAGCTCTATATATGGGGGTCGTCTAAAGCAGAGCAGAATCACTTGATAGCTGACCAATCAAATTAAGAATTTGATGATCTTAGGCGAATTTGCTTATTAAATTACTACCTAAAACCTATCTAAGGCCGTTTGAAGTTAAGCTTTCGGTTAACATCACAACTACCCCAACAACACCTCCAATTTTTTTGCGCAGTCACATGACATTGTGTAACATCAGATAAGCGATGATCTATTTTTCATTACGAAAAAATTTTCATAGAAAATATGATACAATAAAAATTATATATTACAAAATGCACAAAATACCAAAAGTTAAATCTTACTAATTTTTTT